>VZQC01005228.1:3081343-3141700 GCA_009823505.1 Rhizomys pruinosus
GGTGATAAATAGCCTCCCTCAGCTAGTAAGTCTATGAGGCTGATAGTAAAGGGAGCTGCGTGTCCATAATTACGGACTGCAGAATTAAGGTTTTTAAGGTGTTTGAATTTTATTTTTTTATATTGATTTTGATGCACATCAGGGCTGCCCTCTTCCTCACTCTCACTTTCACTTTCAGACGGGGATCTCTCTTGGCTCCGCTCTCTCAGATGATTATGCAGCTGCGGAGAGCGCCCGTGCTCAGAGTGTCCGCGTTCTACTTCCTCCCCTCTATTTTCTTGGGTAGAATCAATTGGGTCGGACTCTGATTCACTATCCTGATTGTGGCCGTTATTTAGATCAGGATCATTATCTTGGTTAGTTGAGGTCTGGGAGCGGGTTAAGATTGGGTAAGTTTGAAAAGGAGCCTTAGAGTTTTTAACATTGTTTGACTTATGTTTTATTTTAGGGACGGCAGAGGAGGTTTGCACTACAGGAGTGCCACCAACTTGTATTTTAGATTGTAGCTGCTGAATGTTTAAGGTTAATGTGGACAGTTCTTGCTGTAAATCAAGGACTTGTTTCAGATTAGTTATTTGATTGGTGAGTAGTTTTTGGTCTCCAAAAGGGGCTTAACATCAGGAAATGGAAGGTAAGGTGGTGGTGGGGTGATCCCAGACCACACGTGGTCTGTGGGGTAAATCTCTTCCTCAGAAGGTGGGTTTTGGGTTTGTATTATTGGGAATATTTGGCAGAAATGCTCTTCCCCACTGGCCTCTGGGGCAGTAGGTTCCCTAGGTAATGGTGGATAGAGGCTGGATGGTTTAGAGTGTTTAGGTTCCTGGGGAGCGGATGCTGGGTTGTCAGATGGGATTTCTAAAATGACTGACGGACATGGGGAGCACTCCTTTTTAATGGAAAGGGCCGAGGAAGGGCGTCTAAGGGGTTTTAGGAATTGTTCTGTTGTTTGAATTATAGGGATGGATTGGGGGGGTTCTGAATTATCTCAATAATGACAGTCCAATAAGTAATATTCTGGACAGGGATACTATCTAGTCCCTTAGTCTGCATGATGCAGTCAAGATCTTGCTTTACCTTTTTCCATGTTTTGGGGTGAATTGAGGGCCCATCAAGGACCACCCAGGGACATGTATCACTTATGAATATAAAAAATCTGGTTAAATCTTTTTTCTTAACCCGAATTCCTCTCTCCCTGAAAGCTGTCTTGAAGTACTGAATAAACTTTTCTTCCTTAGACAGTGAATTGCCCATCTTTAATTTTTAGACAAAGAACTACTCACCTCTTTTCTCCGAGCATCTGGCTCCATGGGTGGCGGGGCGTCCTCTTTTTATGATATCGTCCGGCCGGACCTCCTTGTTCCTTTGTCTGGTGAGGGGTCTCTTACCTCAAGCCCCACGTTGGGCGCCAATATGACCCTGCCTGCAGGAACATGTAACGACAGGTACCCAAGGGAGACCCCAAAACCTGTAAGGTAAGCGAGAGAGAGAAACAAGACCAGGCAAACTCTTTGTCGAGGTCTGATTTATTGTAGGGTAAACGTACAATTTATAGGGTGGTAAGGCAGGAAGAAGGGAGGAGGTAGGGGGTAACTCTTGTAAAAAGTTAAAAGTTTATCAAGCGGGCTGCTGCACCAGCAGAAACTGTTTGCTTGTGATAAGCTTCCTCCGCAGGCTGTTGAACCAGCAGAAACTGTTTGCTTGCGATAAGCTTCCTCCGGAACATCAGGTGTGCAGGGAGGAAGCTTCTCTGCACGCCTGCACTTTTAGGGAACAGCTCTGAAGCTATTTCAGAGTTATCCCTTTATGAGCAGGCTTACAGCTCCTCACACATGATATGGGATGGGTAGGGGTGGGGTGGAGGGAAGGGAAGGGGATATATGCCTGAACTGAATTGGAAAATGATGCATGAAATAAACAAAGCATCAATAAAAAGAAAAAAAATAAAATTAAATAAAAAAAATGAATGAAATTTTAACAATTACTGTTTCCTGAGTTTTAGTTTTATTAAAATGTACTTTGTAAATTTACTTTGAATAATTGAACACTTTGAAAACTGCCCATGGTCTACTTCAATAAATATTGTGTTCCCTTGAAGAGAAAATGAATGCTGCCATTGTACGTCAGTGCTCTACTATGTCAGTTAGGTAAACTTCATTAATCTCTTTTACCATTATTGTTTATTTCTGGTATTCTATTTTAATGAAATATGATTAAAGCTACCAGGATGTGGATGGATTTTCTTTGTTTTCCTTCATTAAATTTTTCTGTATATATTTGAAATTGTAGTCATAATTAAGCGAAGGTTTAGTGTTTGAACGTTTTCATGTTTCATTGACATTATTTTGGTTAACAGTGCCCCGCTTTATCTCTAACAATGGTTTTGTTCTCACATTTGCTTTGTTGCAGTTCCATCTGCTACAGATGTGTCACATTACATTTGATTAGTGTTCTCATTTGTAAGGTTTCATTTATTTTTTTCTGTATTTCTGGCCTCAGGTTTATAATTAGTAATTTTACACAAGAACTCCTAGCTTATTCAAATAGAAAGTTGTACTTCAAAACTTCAGTCTGAGTGTATAAAGGACATTGACTTATACACTTACCATTGCTTATACACGGTTTCAGAAAACAAAGCTAGGGTACATAAAGAAATGGATGGATGTCTAGATGGAGAGAAAATGACAAGTATACAGATAGGCAGATAAATGGATGCATAAATATATTATAGTTCCAAAACCTTCTCTCGTTCTGCCTTTAATCAAAATGTGTAATTTAAATTTTTTTATGTTTTTATATTTACAAATCTTAAACCACATATAATTATTCCTCAAATTTGATAATTTCTTATATTTTAATATTTTATATTGATGTATCTGTTCACATTCACTGAATGTTATTTCTATATCAATGGATTTATTTTACAGTCTTACTGTTAGCTTTGTGTCAAAAAATGCTTCTAGATATATCTTTTCTACCATTTTATTTGACTAAACAAGTATTTTTATCTTTTAAATTTTCTTCTGTAGAATAGCTTCATAATTAATTGTTATTCATTCTGTTCTTATTTTTATTATCTAAGGAACACAGCCTACATCTCCTTCTTAATTTAAAAACATTGTCAGTTTCACAATACTTATAGAAACTTAACTCGCTCAACTACATTTGTATTTCCCTCCATAATATAGTAGTTATTTATGTGTAAGTCTATGTTTATTTATTTTTATTCACCCATTTATCCATCTCATCACAATATCTTCTATTTGGAATTATTTTTTTTTCAACAGTCATTTTACATTTTCTTTAGTGCTGAAATACTTCTCAAAATTCTGTTTTGTGCAAGAAAATACACATAAAAATTGCTATCTCACCTTTAGATTTCATAGCTTACATTCATACTATGTAGACAAGGTTTGCCTTGAAATCCTGACCATCTTCCTACTTTACCTATCCAAGTAGTGTGCTAATAGATATATTTTTAGTTAATTTTTAATGAAATGAAACAAAACTAAATTAAAAACAAATGCATTGTTTCTAGCAAATATCTTCTAACCACCATCCAACTCCAGTATCATAAAACAGTTTTAAATTACCCAAGTACTCCATTTCTGTGCTCCATTATAACTGATATCCCTGCCTACAGTGGTAACCAGAATTTCTACTTTAATATTTTCTTCTTTTTGCTTTAGGAAATAGTCTGACTCTATAGCATAGATTATTCTGAAATTCAGCATCATTCTTCGGCATGCTGAGTGCTGAGATTACATTCATGCAGCACTATGATTACCTTACTTTGCCTTTTATTATCATTGGTTTTCTAGCTCTTCCTTACAGTTTCACTATTCAAGTGTATATCACAAAATAATATAGTACCATATAAATATAATAAATACTAATATTTTGTGTTTATTCACTGGGAAAATTTATGAGATAGCCTAATTACCAAATTTGTGATTATTAGATGGTAAAGTTTACAAACACATGATTTACTGTATTAACTACCATTTTTCAATATATTAAGTGACAACTATATCATCCTCAGTAATTTAACAAACAAGGACGTTAAAATCTCAAAGGAGGGTGTCTAGATTGGACTGAGAATTGAAGTGTGAAACACATAAAACACCAATAAAAATATTTTGTTTAAAAAATTTTAAAAGAAATAACATACATAAAAAATTTAAAAAATCTCAAGGGATTAAACATACTTAATGGATTTTAATGTTTTGCAATTTATATATACTTATAGTGGAGCTTCTCCATGTTGTCTTTAATTCACATTTGAAATGACTTATATAACCTTTCATGCTTTATTCTCTACCTGATATCTCAAGATGTACCATGCCTTCTTTTGCATTTCCTGCCTCAAACTTGGAATTAGTCATTTTACACTAGAAGTCCTAACTAACATTTTTTAATACAAACTTTTATTTCAAAACCACAAACTGAGTGGATTAAGGACATTCATTTATACTGGGTCAGCTATTGTTTCCAGGCATTTTCAGAAAACAACAAAGCTAGACTACATAAAGAGATGGGTAAATGGATAGCAAATTGATACATAAAGGGTGGATAAATGTCTAGCAAATTGATAGACGGATAGATAAATGCCTCTATAGTTCCAGAAACTTAATTCTTTCACCCTTTTTTCACCATGTATAATTATTCTGTTTGTATCTTTCTTTTTTTCAGTTTTTTTATTTTTATTTTATTTTTTATTTTTGTATGTGTATGAGTGCATTGTCTGCATGTAGGTTTGTGCACCCGTGTCGTGCAATGTCGTGGGGGTCAGAAGAGGGTGTCGGATTCCCCTGGAACTGGAGTTCTCCTGGAATTGGAGTTATAAACGGTTGTTAGCCACCATGTGGCTGCTAGAGATGGAACCCGGGTCCTCTGCAAGAGCAGTCGGTGCTCTTAACCGCTAGGCTATCTCTCCAGCCCCATTTGTATCTACTTTCAAATGCCTTCTTCCTTTGCGACATCTGTGAGGATCATCCATGTTGTTGGGTACAGCATTCATTCATCCATTAATTTCTATTTGATATTTCAATGTATCAATATGCTATCATATATCACACTTATTGAAAATTTTACTTGACTATCCCTCATAAATATTTCTATGTGTGCTGTGTTTTGGATATATGTACTCCTGTATTTGCACAAGTCTGGAATTGTTGGCCCATAGGAAAAATATGTGCTTAACTTTTGCAATTTTTTTTCATTTTTCAAAACATACCTGTTTGATTCAATTCTCCATAGTCTTTCTAAAACTTGATATTTTTCAGTTTCTAAATTGTGTACGAATGTGTATATGCCCACATATTTATATCTGATTACATTTGGATGCACATGTGAGAGTAGTTGTGTGTGTGTGTGTGTGTGTGTGTGTGTGTGTGTGTGTGTGTGGAGGCTGGGGTTGAAACTCTGGAGATGTTCCTCCGGTATTATTCAACTTGATTTCTTGTACAAGTTCTCAGTGGCTGGGAACTTGCCAAGCAAGTTAGGAGGACTTGGCTCTCAGTTTCAGACACATCAACACTGGAGTTTTTCTTTATGTGAATTGAAAGCAGATCTTTCTGATTGCATGGCACAAACTTTTTAAGCTAAGTTATCTCCCCAGCCCTCTCCTTTTAGTTTTAAAATGCATTTAATAAGTAATTAAGTTTAATATTTCTTCATGTTTATTGTCCTACTGGACACTGACTATTAATTGGAGGAATTTTCTAGATTTTCTTTTGCATCAATCCCTTCCTGTCTTTTCACCCTCTATTCTGACCATGGATCACTTGACCTAACTCCATGAAATTGCTCCTTTCAGCACTAATGACTCCAAAATCCATGCTTGTACTCAAGACCAGACTATGGCATTGTAGATCTTTATATTCTAAAAGCTTACTCTACATCTCCTATCACTATGTCACTTTTTATTTTCATATTTCTCCCCTATTGTCTCAAATATTGATGTGAATGAAGGGCACATCACACATATCTCTTACTATGAATACATGAGCAAAATTCACCAAATATTAATGTCAGGGTAAAAAATAGAAAGAAGCTAGATCACTGGCCACATTGCAAAACTGAATTTCCATCTCTAATTGCATAAACCTGAGCATCTTATTTTATGAAATGCATAAACCACAATCATTCAAGCAACATAATAAAATTTTCTTATATATTAATATATATAATGCATTGCAGGTACAAGTAGGACATCAATAAATGATACTGTCAATTTTATTCTATTATGTTTAAAAATGAAATCGGAATGGTTTTTTGTATGAAATGAAGTTGCCTGTATACCTTAAGAAGAATATGAAGATTTAAGAATTTTCTCAATTTTTCATGTCATTTCTTAAATGCACATACATAAATGAACTATGTGATTATTTCACATATTTGTATCTATGTGTATGTTACATTGATCAAAGCATTTATATTACAGATGAGATAATTTCAACTCAAGCTTAAGGATCAAATGTCTTATAGAATGATATACATAAGAAGACAGTGTGTAGATATGACTACAGCAATAACAATATTCCACAGAACTATTCTTTATTTTTCTCTTTTCTTTCACTTCCTTCTCCTTTTCTTCATTTAATGTCTATAATTTTCTTCTGTTACACAGGCTCTCTTCCACCATATGGAGAATTTCTCAATACATAAACATATATACAATCAAAACCAGCTCCCAGCTTAGATCATATGTTGTTTATGATGCTAAGAAGAAAGATATCCAATCTCTTTCTTTCTTTCTTTCTCTCTCTCTCTCTCTCTCTCTCTCTCTCTCTCTCTCTCTCTGTCTCTCTCTGTCTCTCTCTCAACTAAAGTTTAAAGACAGGCTCTATTTGACTTTTTTGAATGTTTAGCTGAAATCTTACATTTATTTGGTGTTGAAGTCAAGTACTATGTTTGGCAGCTCTGGAAACGATTGTTGGTTGGAGTATTGGAGAACTTGCCAACAGAAGCACGAAGCATGTTATGGTCTTAAGCAGTGAAGAAATACTAAGTAAATGATACAGGTTAACTTTACAATATACATATATGTAAGCATGTGTGTGTCACATTCAAAAACATAACACTTCATTGATTTTACTTTACAAGCCAGGAATTTACAAGCTCAATTTGCATCATAGAAGACTGGCCTCTAGAAGAGATCTTGAGGGAAGTTTAGCAGACAAAAGGAAACTTCAGCAGAATTAAGCAATATTTTACACTATTTAAAACTACAGAAACTGGCTAGGATCAGGAAAACAAATGATGCCAAGTGCTGGAGAGGGTGTGGGGAAAGGGGAACACTCATCCATTGCTGGTGGGAATGTAAACTTGTGCAGCCACTATGGAAAACAGTGTGGAGAACTCTTAGAAGACTCAAAATGATCCTGCCATTTGACTCAGTCATACCATTCCTGGGTATATACCCACGAGACTCATCTTACTGCAGAGATACATGCACAGCTATATTTGTTAATCACATACAGTAACCCAAAACAGCATGGGTGAACTTGATGAAATCTGTGCCTTGATTCCACCCTATAGGTATGTATAAAACAACTGCTTTTTTGAGACTCATGTGTCAAAAATAAAAACCTTAAATAAAAAAGGGGGATATAGATAGATATGAAAACTTTTTGTCAAAAAACCTTGCAACCCAAAACTTAAAACTAAATACGGGAAAGGATTTGTATGTTCCAACAGGCCAGAGTATCACCAACTTAATGGCTGAGAAAGAAAATGCAGCTTTGCAGTGAGTAGGATGTACCAGAAAGTGCCAGCAGAAGGACTGACTCCTCTGGGCATTGAAGGGAAGAAATGCCTCAGATTGCTGCAGACATCAGGCCCCTCTGTGGATCCTACTAGTAACAACTATTTTTAATGATTCCTAATGAAGCTTACCTTCTAGGTGCCGCAAAGGTTTTAATACAAGAGACTTTCTTAACTCCCCCCCATAGAATAAGGAGAAATAAGATGATGATGAGGTCGTTCTCCAGCTGTAGATTGGAGCCAGCTGTTATAGAGGTATTCTCTTGTAAAATCAGTAAAACTGCCTTCTTTAATTGACTAATGGACATAGAAACTGTGAAAAGGATTATTCTCTATTCAGAACCAAATATAATGCTAAAGTCTCCTTAAGCTATGCACTTAAACAAAATATATTAATACAGGAGCTCTGACATCAACAATGGATTATTCTACCAAGGAGATGTTGGCCAGGGGATCCAAGCCCCCACAAATGGTAAAGGCTCCTTGCCTCCAAACTGGGATATCTGCAGGAAGAGAGGCGATAAGGCCCTGCTGTTGAAGACCTGATATAAACATGGGAAAGATGTATGGAGACCGCACTTGCAAGTATACAGATGGTCTCTGGGATGCCAGAGAGTGTTACCAAAGACCACTAAACCAATAAAGCAAATATAGGTCTCCTTGAGTCAAGCAAGACTCCTCCGTCAGCACCAGCTACACCTCATCTGCCTGGAAATACTGTGCAGCAGTGGCAGCCATATGTCTGTATATCCCAAATCTAATTGGCTATTGGCTCTCTCCTTGGAGGAATAACCCACGGCTGATGTCACAAGCTTACATCCTCTAATGGTTAGGAGATGTTATAAACCACACGAAGACCCTGCCATACTTGACAGAAGAAAATGTAGATCATGAATTGACATACCATCCAAACATCTGTGTCTATACCAAAGTAACCTACCATAACAATTAGTACTGTTTAAATACCCATATATCTAATTGTGTGTGCTTCATTAGTAGGATCGAAAGGCTATATATTATACTGTTTAAATACCTAAATATCTAATTGCATGTGCTTCATTAGTAGGATCGAAAGGTTAAGCCTGGACAAGCTGGCAGCCCATGAAAGAAAACAGCCAGAACTGACTAGAGACCAAGACATCAGCTCCAGAGAAAGTAGAGTGTTTTGCTTCTCATCCACCTGTGCCCCTTTTCTAAGCCTAGGGAACAATCTGCGGAAGAGGGGGCGTGGTAGAATGTAAGGGCTTCGATTGGGGTTAATGGTGAAACTACAACAATATAGACTGGACACTCATTTGATCAACTTGATTGAACATACAAGCCCCCCCTGCTGGATGGTGGGACCCATGAGCTGTGTGGGTTTGGGCACAACTGCTCACAAATTGGTTTTACATGAAGGATGCTTGTACTCACAAATTATCACTTATTGTTAAAAAAAATGAAAACAAAACAAAACAAAAAAACAGAGAAAGATGCAGAAAAGTTACAGCAGAATGCATGATCTGGGATGGGTAGGGGTGGGGTGGGGGGAAGGGAAGGGAATATATGCCTGAACTGAATTGGAAAATTATGTATGAAATACACAAAGCATCAATAAAAAAAAAAAGAAACTACAGAAAAAAAAATTTAAGGAGGACCTTTTTAAAAAACACTTTTAGACTGTGGCTGGCTTTTCATAAGCTTCCATGCAAGCCAGTGTTGGTAGATTAATTCCTGTGTAGGGAGTTGCCTCTACAACCCAAGCCAGCCCGTGCAATATGCAACTCTCTAGAAGGCTGGCGGCAAAAGGCTTTAGCTAGCTTGCTCCATGGGCAAGCCCATCTTTCCAGCCTCTGTGCCCTTAGCTACCTGAACTGTGGTCAGAAGGCAGAAGCTGAGGCTTCTCCTAGGAGTCAGAGCCCAGGCTTCAGGGCAGGTTCTGAGCCCAATTCAAAACCTCTAGAAGGCAAGTGCACAGGAGCGAAGCTCTCCTCTCACAATTTTTCTGAATATCCACCACCTGGGAAGGCTGGGGAAGCAACAGATGCCCCCAATCCAGGGAAGCCAATATGGCACCTACAGGGTCTATAATGGTGTCCTGCTGAGTGGGTGAAAGCCCGCAAAAGAATGCAAGCTTCCTAAAGCCTATCAGAGAAAGGGTCTCCAGCACACAGGCCAAGTCCCCATCAGCACCATCCACAGGCGCACCAGCAGAGTCAATAGGAGAATTCTACCTCCATCTTTAGTCCGTGCCTTCACTGATTTGGAGAGGCTAAACTTTCTCCATGCCACAGCAAACACAGTCACATCAACAACAGCCACAACAAACCACAGCACACAGTCAACAAACACATGCCATACATCACAAAACAATCCTGCTGAAACATAGCTTCCTGAAAGTTGTCATTTCCCATCTTGCAGAAATTCTAACTTACCAAAAGTTCCTGGCACCATTATGTAGGAAGCTTTTCTTTTTTAAAATTTTTAATCTTTTTTAATATATATGTTTTGTACAAGATTATCAAATCTAGACCCTTGTCCCCCACCCTATCCGCCCTTCCCACCAGAGCTCATGTATTCTGTCAAACATGCTTTTCATCTCTTTCTAAGTCTTTCTTAAAATTCTCCACTGGAAGTTGACTGTTTTGAGCAGAAGTTCACTGTTTCAGTCAGTTCTTTCATGCAGTCCTTTCTATTGTCGTTGTTGTTGTTGTTGTTGTTGTTGCTGTTGTTGTTTCCAATATGCATCACTCCCAACTGCTTGGAGAAAAGCTCAACGGGCCCTGCACAAGAAATACGTACAACTAGGTAATTGGCACTAGCATCCACAGATGAGGGTTAACATCCATCGTTTGTTTTTCTGGGACTGTGTTACTTCACTCAGCATGATGTCTTCTAGCTCCAACCATTTTCCTGAAAAGCTCGTGATGTCATCTTTCTTTACTGCTGCATATAACTCCATTGTGTAGATGTACCACATTTTCTCTATCCACTCGTCAGTTGAGGGGCACTTGGGTTGGTTCCAGCTCCTTGCTATTGTGAAGAGAGCTTCCTGCACTTCAGCTGGTCTTGGGAGTTCTCAGATCAGGAAGCTTTTCTTTTTATGCTGAGCAGAGACTACACAGCCCTGCTAAGGGGGATAGGGACACAGACACACTGCCCACTTTGAGGACACTGTGTGGAGTTGGCGCCCTGGCTCAGAGAGGAGCTGGCTACTTCCCACAGCCCAACCTAAGTGGTAACTCCAACTTAGCCACTTAGCCTGGACCCACGAGACACGTGTTCCACTCTTGGCCTTGACTTCCCACCTGCTCAGATCCGGGATAAGAATTTCACTCACAATACCAGCTACCCAAGTTGGTGGTCTGTAAAGGGAACCTTTTTCCAGCCCACTGGCCACCCAAACGAAACTCTGGACTACCTTAGCCTGTATGCATGCAATGATTAATAAAAATATTGGCCAGGGACTCTGTGATGATGTTAATATGGAATTCAGTTTACTCGTTGCCACAGCTTGCTTTTATAAACCAAAAGATATCAGTTCCCAGAACCAATCATGAGCCCCCCAACTCCACGCCACTACACACCTTGCTCCGCCCAGCATCACGCACCTAAGCCATGCTGCTTGCTACTCCCCAGGGCAGAGCCAGACTCTTGGCCATGAGGTGCTAGTTGGAAATCCAGCCCGCAATTCAAGCTGGATTTCACATATCCAGTCAAGATGAGAAATTAATAGTAAACTAATTATCTCTATGTATGTATTTCTGTATATTACATGTCTCTAATTCTATATATTTGAATATAACAAATGAAGAAATCTTTATTGAACAAAATATACAAAAACTTGGTTATATACTAAAACTTGGTTATAATGGTACATATATATGACATTTCAACCATAAACAACATTGTTTCTTCCCCCTCCCATCTCAGCATAACAGAAATTTAACTCAAGGTGATTTTTTTCAAAGAATAAAATAGTAACCTTTCTCCCCTAGCTCTCAATCAAGGGTTATTCGATAAATAAGGATGACTAGGGTGACAACATTTCTCACCTTCTACCTCATCCTTGTTGAAAAAGCTAAGTGGTATGTGAGAAGTGGAGATGCTAGGGACTTCTTTCTCCTTTAAGTCTCCACTACTAAGGTAGAAGTTCCTCACCACAGAAAATATGTAGATGCAAGGCTGCCACCATGTTTAAGACTAAGAGTACTTGCTCAAGATATTTTTCCATGAAATGAGAAATTCTATTAAGACAGAGTGATCTGCAACACTCCACAGGCTAACGAAGTATGGAGAGGTTCTGCATTTCAAAACCTCTAAAAATATCGAATATTGTGTTGGAACCAAGAAGATGCTGATCTCTCCATGATACCTACAGACTAATCCACAAGCCACGTACTATGATACAGAGAACCAGTTAAAGAAGTAAAAAAGAATATTTGGATAGAAGAAGAAAATTTAAACACCCCCCTTAATATTATTTCTACAAGGGGTCCAAGATTTAATTGAATGAATCTGTTAAACAATTCACAATCAAGGCAGTATCAGTATAAAAGAGCATACACCAAGCACTAGGGAAGCCTGCAACTGGAAATGATCAAGGAGAAAGGAGTGAATATACATCTGCTAAAATTTCCTATTAATGTCATTTAGCTGAATAACAGCTAAAACTAGCTATTCTACATTACATGTAAGAAGTAAAACTAAAAAGCTATGATATCACGTGTGTAAATATTCATAACCCTGGCTTACTCAAATGATTTATTTTGGTCTTTTTTGTTTTTGTTTTTTTGCATTCATTCAATTTCATTTTTTAAATGTTTTACATTTTTTTTGTACAAGACTATGTTACAAATCGAACCCAGACTCGTGTCCCCCTCCCAACCCTTCACCACACCAGATTCACCCTTTAAGTCAGTTCTTTGATGCAGTCCCGTCTGTTGTTGGTGTTGTTGTTGTTCTTTCCAATATGCATCACTCCAAACAAGAAGTGTTTACAACTAGGTTATTGGCATTAGCATCCACAGATGAGGGATAGCATTTGTCGTTTGTTTTTCTGGGACTGTGTTATGTCACTTAACATAATATCTTCCAGTTCCATCCATTTACCTGCAAAGTTCATGATGTTGTCTTTTTTACTGCTGCATAGAACTCCATTGTGTAGATGTACCATATTTTCTCTATCCACTTGTCAGTTGAGGGGCATTTCGGTTGGTTCCAGGTTTTTGCTATTGTGAACAGAGCTGTGCTTCAGGTGGTCCTGGCAGGTCCCTTATCTAAACACTCTGCACTACTATTTTGGTCTTTTTGAGATAGAACCACCGTTAAGTCCCAGCTGGCCTGGACCTCACTTTGTACACCAGGCTGGCCTTGAACTCACAAGGATTCACATACCTCTGCCTCCCAAATACTGAGATTAAAGTCACTTGCCACCACACCCAGTTTAAAAAGATTTTTATAGTTTAAACTCCTCATTTTTGAGAATCCTACACAAGAGTACTGTATCTACATCATTCTTGCCCCACTTTCAACCTCATCCAACACCAGTCATGTCCCTTCACTCTTAAATTCATGATTTACTCTATTTATTATTTTTGCATATATGTGATTTATTATTTTTGTGCATAGATTTTCTTACATGTGCCTCCTAAATCCCAAACAACAAAACCAAATGAATATAATTAGACTTTTAAAGATTTAACAACCTGTGCTGGAACATAGCTTAGTGAGCGAACATTTGCCTAAAATGTCCAGGGTCCTGGGTTGAGTCTCCTACACTGCCACAAAGAAAAAAAAAAGAAATAGAACTTTAAATCTTTGTGTTTCAAAGTTCAACATCAAGAAAGTAAAAAAGAGATTAAACAAATAATAACAACAATATTTAGATACATGGAGATGGCTCAGCAAGTAAGATCACTTGTTGTGAGAGAAGGAAGATCTAATTTGAAATCTCTAGCATCCAGTCTCTAAGCATGGTAGTCCACATGTCTGACCCAAACAGTGTGGCAGGATTATTGAAACAGGAGGATTGCTGATGCTTGCTGGTCTCTAATCCAGCAAGAAACCATGCTTCAAAGTAATAAGTTGGAATGAGATAGAGCAAAACACCTGATGTCCTCTTCTGGTCTCTGTATGCAGGCTCAAACACATGTAGACAGAGAGGCATCCAAAAAAATAAAGTTATATATATATATTATATTATAATCAAGCCTAGGAACCTGTGACCATAGGGGAGAACTTACTACTATTATTCTGCTCATTGTACAGAGTTTCTAAACAACTAATTGTTTACTGTTATACCCATGATTTAGAGGTTCTCTTAATTCTCACCAGAGAAATTTATTGCAACAAATGGCGATTAACACAGAGACCACAACCTAGTCAAAGTGAAGAGAATGAGAGAATTCAAGGTGCATAACCCTAAATGGGACATGTATATTAATCCTTTGCCTTCCATGGTTCATGGATCATTACAGAAGAGGGAGAAGAATGATTTTAAGAGGCAGACATTGTGGACAAACAAAAAGCAAAGCTTTTTCAAAAGTTTGGCAGTTATTAGAATGAACTCATAGCAATGGTGAAAGTATACACAAGATCTACATAAGCTCAAGCCTAAGTCCCAACAGGGAGGATGGAAGTAAGTAGGAAGTCCTGACCCTAGCTCTGGAACCATTGGCAACTGATAGCTGCTAGGAGAAAGAAAGTAACTTTCCTTAAGGGTCTGACACTAGGTAAGTTGACAAGGCTCCAGGAGATTGGCTTCCACTGAAGGGGGATTGGTGACACAAATTAGACTAGATAGGCCCTAAAAATTAATAGAGGGCAGCACAGGGAGAGTGACAGGACAGGCTTCTCAGCAGGAGGGTTCCAGGTCATTCCCAGCCCTGGCACCTCCTGTGCAGTGTTCACAGAACATTGAAGACCTGTTGCTTCTAGTACAGGGACCCAGGACTATCCCAGCCCAGTTGCTTCCAGTGCAAGGTGGGTTCCAGGACTATCCAAGCCCAGTCCCTTCTGGTGCAGGGTTACAAGACCATCTGATACCTGTTGCTTCAGGTGCAGGGTCTATGGAGTTGCTCCAACTTCCAGACCATGGTTGGTAAAGCCCTATGGTCACCTTAGCAGTGACAGAATTAGGCAGGCAAAAACCAGTGCCACTCACCCCGCTTGCAGCCATCCTGGTGGGAACAGAGTAGGTGACTTGACTCAAAGCACACGGTAACAGAAGAAACAGCAAACCTTCCAACTTAGAAGAATAGGTATTCAACCAAAGGAAGAAGCACTTGAATTTTACATCAGACTATAAACAATAAATAACATCCACATGGCAAGAGAGAAAAGGAAAATCAACAACAAGGGGAAAGCAAACAATAAATCCACAACAAAATCTAGCAGTCCTACGGATGAGTCCAACAATGAGATCTCCCCGGAGATAAGCCACAACACAGATCTTAAAAGAATATTAGTCATACTCAAAGAGATCAAGGGAGAGAATGACAAACTCAAAAATGAAGTAGAAACACTGAAAAGATCCCACATTAAAATGAAACAGGAAACAGACAAGCAAATCATAGATCTAGATAGAGAGAATGACAGACACCAAAGGGAGGTGCAAATACTAAAGAAATCACAGAATGAAGTGAAAAAGAAATTGAACACTCATCCAATCATCAGGAAAAGATGGGAGAAAGCCTTAGTAACTGATGGGATGAAGCAGAAAATAGAATATCAATACTGGAAGACAAGGTGGAAGAACTGAATTACTCAAACAAAGAGTATGGGAAATTTAAAAAAATCACAAAAGTTGAACAACCAGGAACTGTAGGACACTATGAAAATATCAAGCCTCTGCATCATAGGATTAGAGGTAGGGAAGAATCCCAGGACAAAGGTATTGATCAGATCTTCAACAGAATAATAGAAGAAAAATTTGGCAAACTGAAAAATGAGAAACCCATACAAATACAAGAAACACATAGAACACCAAGTAGACAAGATCAGAAAAGGAATAATCCCCACTAGATCATAGTTAAAATGCTAGATGCCCAAAACAAAGACAAATTACTGAAGGCCACAAAAGAAAAACAAGAATTTATATATAAAGGAAATATATAAGAATTACAGATGACTTTTCAATGTAAATGATGAAAGGCAGAAGAACATGGACCAACGTATTCTCAGTACTAAACAACTACAGTTGCCAAGAGAAAATACTACGCCCAGCAAAAATGCCAATTATAATTGAAGGAGTAAGAAAAGTATTTCCTGGCATAAACAAGATAATAGAATTCATGTCCAGAAAACGAACCTTTCAGAAAATACTCGAAACAATTCAAAGGTCAGAATAAAGGAGCAACTATCCCCAAGCACCTAGAGAGTGTAATGAATAAAGTATAACTGCATAAATACAAATGTAGACCAAGAATGCAAACAGAAAATAAGGTAAAAGGAAGCAGCACACATTTCTCAAGAATAACCTTAAATATTAATGGGCTGAACTTCCCAATCAAAAGACATAGTCTGAGAGAATGGGTAAGGAAACAGAACACAACTATATGCTGTCTACAAGAAACCCATCTTACCCTCAAGGATAAAGACCAATTTAAAGTGAAAAGATGGAAAAATATTCCAAGCAAATGGTAACAAAAAGCAAGAAGGAGTTGCTATTCTAATATCACACAAAATAGACTTAAAAATAAAACTTATCAGAAAAAGACAAATAAAGCCACTATATCCTTATCAAAGGAACAATTAACCATGAAGATTTCACAATCATGAATATATATGCACCAAACTCTGGTGCACTGAACTTATAAACACAATTTCACAGGACCTCAAGGCACAGACTGACCCCAGCACACAAATAGTGGGGGATTTCAATATCCCACTGTGCTCATTAGATAGGTCAACTGGGCAATGAATAAATAGAGAGACATCTGAACTGAACAATGCAACACACCAAATGGACCTCACAGATATCTAGCAAAGATACTACCCAAACACCAAAGAATATACTTTCTATTCAGCACCTCGAGGAAAAAATTTGACTACATACTGGAAAACAGAAAAAAAAAAAAACAACTATACAAATACAAAAGCATATAAATAATTTCCTATGTTTTATTAGACTACAGTGTAATAACGCTCAATATCAACACCATAATAAGCCAAAATGTCTACAAAAACACGTGGAGACTAAACAGCACACTCCTGAATAATGAATGGTTCAAGGAAAAATAAAGAAAGAAAAATATTCATAGAATTAAAAAAAATAAAATAGAACACAGCAAAATTTATGGGATACTTTAAAAGCAGTCCTAAGAGGGAAGTTTATAGCTGTCAGTGCCTACATTAACAAAGCAGAAAGAGGACAAATGAATGAACTAACACTGCAGCTAAAAATACTTGAGAGACAACAACACATGAACCCTAAACACAACAGACAAGAAGAAATCACAAAAATCAGAGGAGAAATCAATGAAATAGAAACAAAGAAAACAATACAAAGAATCAATGGATCCAAAAGCTGGTTCTTTAAAGGATAAACAGGATAGATAGACCCCTAGCCCAGTTAGTCAAAAGAAAGAAAGATCAATTCCAAATCAATAGTATTTGTGAAGAAAAAGGAAACATCACGATAGACAGAGAAAAGATCCAGACAATCATACATCATATGAAAATACTTCAAAAACAGGTACTCTACTAAATTTGAAAACCTAGGAGAAATGGATGAATATTTGATATCCTGCAATTCACCAAAGCTTAACCAAGAAGAGATTGACAGCTTAAACAGACCCATAATATATGAGGAAATTGAAAATATAATAGTAAACCTCCTAATTAAAAAAAGCCCAGGACCAGATGGTTTCATGGCAGAATTCTATAAAACGTTAAAAAGAGGACTTACAACCAATACTAAAAATATTCAGAAGTATACAAGTAAAAGGACATCTCCCAAATTCCTTCTATGAAGCCAGCATCACTCTAGTACCAAAACAGGCAAAGATACAACAATAACAACAACAAAATCAAACTATACACCCATGTCATTAATGAACATACATGCAAAAATTCTCAACAAAATACTTGCAAACCACATACAGACCCACATCAAAAATATCATCCATCATGAGCATGTTGGATTCAAACCAGTGATTCAGGGATGGTTCAACATACATAAATCAATAAATATTATAAAATACATAAATGGACTAAAAGACAAAAACCACACAATCCTCTCAATTGATTCAGAAAAAGCCTTCAACAAAATCCAGCATCCTTTCACACTTAATGCTTTAGAGGGAATTGTACTGGAGGGAACATTTCTCAATGAAATCAAATCATATACAACAAACCCACAATCAACATCATCATCAATGCAGAAACATTATAAGAATTCCCCTTAAAGGCAGGAACCTGGCAAGGCTGTCCACTATCACCACTCCTCCTAGAAATGACTAATAATTTCAGTAAAGTGGCAAGTTACAAACTTAACTTAAAAAAATTAGTAGCCTTTCTTTACACCAACATCAAGCAACTGGAAAAGGAATAGAAGTAAACCTTCACACTCACGATAGGCACAAAACAATAAAATACCTAGGAACAAACTTAACCAAGGACAGCAAAGATGTCTACAACAAAAATTTGAAACCCCTGAAGAAGGAAATTGAAGAAGAAATCAGAAAAGTTAAAGACATCCCATATTCATGGATTGGAAAATTTAATATACTAAAAATGTCCATTCTTCCCAAATTAATATAGAGATTCAATGAAATCATAATTAAAATGTCCAAGAGTTTCTTCACAGACGTGGAAAATAAAATATTTAAAGTCATATGGAAAAAGAAAAGACCTTGAATAGCAAAAGTGACCTTGAGTGAAAAGTGCAATACAGAGGGGATAACTATACCAGTCTTCAAACTATATTGCAGGGCTACAGTCAAAAAAAACCAAACCAAAACAAAACAAAACAAAAAAAACCTTGTAGTGGTCCAAAACAGACCCGTAGACCAATAGAACAAAATTGAAGATCCAAACTTGAACACATACAATTTCAGCCACCTCATATTTGATAAAGGGGCTAAAAAGACTCAATGGAGGAAAGATAACATCTTCTGCAAATGGTGCTGCCAAAACTGGGTCACCATTTGTAGACAAATAAAATTAAATCCCTATCTCTCACCCTGTAAAAAAAGCAACTTCAAATGGATCAAAAACCTCAATGTGAAACCCGAAACTCTGAAGGTGATACAAGAAAATATTGGCAGCAACCTACAAGACATAGGCATAGGAAAAGGACTCCTAAATCAAACAGCAGCTGCCCAGGAGTTAAGGTCAACAATTCACAAGTGGGATCTCAGTACACTCAAAAGCTTATGTACAGTGAAAGAAATAATTAATGAAGTGAAAAGAAAACCCATAGAATGAGAGAAAACCTTCACCAGTGATACAACTGACAGAACATTAACATCCAGAAGAAATAAAACACTCAAAAAACAAAGGCATAAGTAAAGAAATTATCCACTCCAGATGGAGTAAAGAGCTGAACAGAGACTTCACCAGTAAGTAAAGATGGCTGATAAACATCTTAAAAAGTGTTCTTCAATATCATTAATAATTGAGGAACTGCAAATTAAAACCATCTCACTTTGATAAGACTGGCTAAGATCACAAGAAGAAAAAGTCACCAAATGTTAGAGAGGATTTGGGGAAAGGGGAATACTTATCCACTGCTCATGGGAATGTAAACTTATACAACCACTATGGAAGGCAGTGTTGAGAAACCTTAAAAGACTCAAAATGAGCCTACCACCTGACACAGTCATACCACTCCTGGGTATATACCCACAAGACTCATCCTACAGCAAGGATACATGCACATCTATGTTTATATTGCAGCTCTCTTCACAATAGTAAAAAGCTGGAACCAACCCAAATGCCCCTCAACCAATGAGTGGATAGAGAAGTTGTGGTACATCTACAAAATGGAATTCTGTGCAGCAGGAAAGAAAGATGACATCATGAACTTTGCAGGTAAATGGATGGACGTGAAGTAACACAATCCCAGAAAAACAAAGGACAAATGGTATCCCTCATCTATGGATGCTCCCACCAAATACTTAGTAGTAAGGCAAACTGAGATATATATCTTTTACCTGAAAGCAACTGTATCATTAAAATGTGAATAATTTGGGGCTGGAGAGATGGCCTAGCATTTAAGAGCACCGACTGCTCTTGCAGAGGACCCGGACTCGATCCCCAGCACCCACATGGCAGCTGAGAACCGTCTGTAACTCCAATTCCAGGAGAACTCCAGTTCCAGGGGAATCCGAGACCCTCTTCTGACCTCCGTGGCAATACACGACACGGGTGCACAAACCTACATGCAGACAGTACATTAATACACATAAATAAGCCAGGCCTGGTGGCGCATGCCTTTAATCCTAGCACTCGGGAGGCAGAGGCAGGTGGATCTCTATGAGTTCAAGGCCAGCCTGGTCTACAGAGTGAGCTCCAGGCCAGCTGGGACTTAAAGGGAGACCCTGTCTCAAAAATACAAAAAAAAATGTTAATAACATAATGGGATCAAGAATTAACCTACCACTTATTTTCAGACTTTGTAATTGTGGTATATTGGGGGAGGGTGTGTATGCATACTTTAGAGCCATATAAAATTAAAGGAGAAAATGTGATTTCAAAAAAAAAGAAAGACTTGTAAAAAATATTCAAATTGTATGGGAAATACTTTTCATAGACATAAGTGCATTTTATATTGACTGATTAAAGTAGAATGGTAACAATAAAAAAAGAAAATTAATAGAGGGCATGAAATTTGGCAGGGGCTCTAAACGGGTGTTCATGTAGGGGAGAATTAAAATACGTTGCATAGAATTTTCTATAGTTCAATAAAATGTTTTTCTTAATATTTACGAATTGTATCAAAAAGAAATTAAAGTTATGTTCACGATATGCAAATACTTTATGATTCAATATTACAAAGTAAAACTAATATTAAAATAGATAAGTAAACTAAAATATGTAAAAGTATACATACAAGTCAAAACAAGCACATGATCAGTTTGACATCATTACTACGGAAATTCAAATCAAAATCACAAAGAGCTACTTCACACTCATTATGCTGTGTATACTGAAAAGAGGAAAATAGCAAGTGGTGACATGGATCCCAGTAATTGGAGCCATCATATGTTGCTGATGGGAATGTAAAGTAGAACAACTGCTATGGAAACAGTCTGATCTTTAGAAGTCATACGAAGTTTCCATA
The DNA here is from genome assembly GCA_009823505.1 of Rhizomys pruinosus. NCBI lineage: Eukaryota > Metazoa > Chordata > Mammalia > Rodentia > Spalacidae > Rhizomys > Rhizomys pruinosus. Next base: position 3,102,375 of record VZQC01005228.1, read on the forward strand.
TGATCCATTAGTTACATTCTTAGTTATCACTCAGGAAAAATTATGCATATGTGCATGCAAACATTTGTATTGAATTGTATTAATCAGAATGTAAATGTCCAATGTGAAAATTCAAATATCTGTCAACAGATGAATGGATACAACATGTATATATCCTTAAAAAAGAAATGTTATTTGGCTAAGCAAGTAACATATACAGGCTACAACATAGATGAGCTTTAAAAACATCATGCTAAGGGAAAGAAGGTAATCAAAAAGTGACTACACATCTATGATTTCATTTATGTGGAATTTCCAAATACATTTTGCACAATAAAGCACTATAGACACAATGATTAAATTAAGAGTTGCCTATAGAGGTTTAATAGCATAATTATTGTATTGTATAATTTGGGGGGAACTGATGAAAAATTTCTGTAACTCAGTCTAGTACTGGTTTTATAAATCACAATTCAGTAAAATCTATTGAAATACACATTTTAAATGGTGAATAATAACTGAAAAATATTAAGAAAATAAAACAAAGTTTTGATTATGACAATGTGTGTCTTTGGTATTAATGTTTATTTTGTAACAATATTTAAGTAGTCTAAATACCTATTTAATATTTATATTTTCATGAAGGAAGGTAATTTATACTCTTTAACTTAGCAAAATAAATTAAATCTATATCAAAATTGTTGACAAGCTATAATGAAATGACTTGAACATATTCACTATGTGTCAGGAGTCTGGACTGAATGTTAGCAAGTGCACATTAAAACCATGATGTTGTTAAACTCTTTCTGGGAGCTACAAACTTTGTCCCTCCAACCCCATATGTTTCCTACTACAAAAAGAGGCTTGTTTTCACCAAACTAAAGCCTGGCAAACCAGTGAGTTTATTGAGTTTACTTACAGAGCAAAAGGGGAAGGTTAACTTTCAAAAATATGGGTGGTCCCCCAAAGGCTGCACTGGGAAGTCTTGCCCACAGCTGCACAAAATGGTAAGAGAACCTCCTCATGGTTTCCTCAGCTTATAGAGCCCTTCTCCCTCCTGCAACTAGAGCCAACTGCTTGGTTGGGATGTGTGGCTGATTCTCCCTGCCCCTCTTTACTTTCACCAGTCAGCAAGCTTTGCTATGATAATCTAGGGAAATTGGTGCATCTATATATAGTCTGTCTTCAGAGGACAGTCCTATGCATTGCATGCCATATAATTACCTTAGGCAATAAACAGAAGCTGAATTATAAAGGCTATTTAGCCATAAACAAATCCTAATGTGTATTGAAAAATGTGTATACCTAGATTTATATTCATCTCTGAAATAACCATTTCCCCTTGTTGATATCAGTAAGAGAAAATAATTATAATCTTACTACTACTAATTTTAATTAATACAGGTAAAATACTTTCTAGGTATAGTCATTCAATTTTACACCTTTAGTGGTTCATAATAACATGCATGTCTTAAAGCTCAGAATGAAGAGGCCTGATCTGATTGCCTTTATCAAAATAGAAACTTCGAAGTCAACAATCCTAAAATAATAGTATGTTTGTTTAAAAACTTTTCAATTTTCAACTACACCACTGTTGATTTCAAAAGTTAGCCCAGCTACTCTAGGGAGATTTCTAAAGAGTTTGCTGAGGCAATCAGCTCTTAATCAGTGTTTAAGAGCAATCAATGGCTTTGGGGTACTTTTGAAATAACACAACTTATTTTTGGAAACAAATGGAAATTTATTTTTGACCACGTCCTTCTTTTAATTAGCACTTGTCACTTTGACTCTAACTCATCCACCTTTCCATGCCTTTTGTATACGACTTCTTATACCACTTGCATTTTCACACTTAATGTCTCTGTTTTCTATCCACTTATGCATTTTCAACATGATAATGAAGATGACAGAAGAGGAAAAGAAGAATGAAAACACCAGGAATCTTCTGTGTGTTTCTTCATATTTCACAAGGATTCAAGTATTCCATTGCAATGCATGTATACGTGTCTGTCTGTGTATACTCATATTTTACTGGAAATTTAATAGTCTTTGAAAAGACTCATCAACTCCTTTGCAGTGAACACTCAACCATCTCAGCATCTTTTCAAGGCCATCATGGGATGGTGTATCTAAATGAAATATTTTATTCTTTTTAAGTAGAAAACCAATCGCATGTATAAGCTGTCGCAAGTAAATTGAAGAAAAATAAACATGTTGTTAATTCATCAAAAGTAAGTAGAAATGATTTCCCTTTTCACTAAATGGTCAACCTTTCTTAATTGTCTCCATATTTTGTAGAGGATGATATACATGATACACATATAAGCACACGTTTAAAATTTTTACAATTCACATAATTATCATTTCACCTTCTAGAAGTTTAACGAATACATTACATGGAACTTAAAGTTCACCATTTCTTCCAGATTTTTTCCCAATTAAGCACAATCTTGTATACAAGCTTATTTTAAAAAAAATTACGCAAGAGGATGTGACACCTACCTTTAATCCCAGCACTCTGGAGGCAAAGACAGGCAGGTGTCAGTGAGACTGAAGCTGGCATGGTCTACATAGCCAGTTCCAGGCCATCTGGGTCTTCAGGGAGCCAGTGTCTCAAAATTAGTAAATAAATAAGTACAGAGATTTAAAACAGCCTTTATCTGAGAAAATTAAAAATTGGGTTTCAACAAGAAGTAAGCATATTTATAACATCTCCTAACCATTAGAGGATGTAAGCTTGTGGCATCAGCCGTGGGTTATTCCTCCAAGGAGAGAGCTAATAGCCAATTAGATTTGGGATATACAGATATATGGCTGCCACTGCTGCACAGTATTTCCAGGCAGATGAGGTGTAGCTGGTGCTGACGGAGGAGTCTTGCTTGACTCAAGGAGACCTATATTTGCTTTATTGGTTTAGTGGTCTTTGGTAACACTCTCTGGCATTCCAGAGACCATCTGTATACTTGCAAGTGCTGTCTCCATACATCTTTCCCATGCTTATATCACGTCTTCAACAGCAGGGCCTTATCGCCTCTCTTCCTGCAGATATCCCAGTTTGGATCCTTTAATTTCAGATAATTTTACTACTTTTGTTTGCTTGCTTGGTTTTTATTTGTTTTATTAGGGGCACAATAAAAAATTAGATGTGTTACAATTTCTCTTTTCTAGAATTTAGAATTTTCTATATAGAATCATTCTTCTGAATGGTATGTTAATACATATTGTATAGATGTCATGCCTAATTATGGACAAATGTATTATATTTGCAAATAATATTTTATTCATTGCTCCGTTCTTGCTTCTAGGCAAAAAGGAATCCCTCACATTAGAATTATAACAACTGAATGTTTGAATCAGATTTTACAACAAATATATTGTCCTAAATCTACATTATGTTCGTTTTACTCGCTCTGATCCTCACGTTTGTCTTCAGTGGGTAGTTCCCAGTGAGTTCCTTTCTAGCACTTACTTTATATCTCTGTTTCTTGGGTTTTGATTATTTCTCTTCTCCACTTTCACTGAAGTCACTGAGGACAAAGAAGATGAAAGCCCTATGCATCATCTGAATCACCTCTCACCCTGAAGCGTGGGTTATTGATGCTTGGGACAAGTTCACAATATCACATGGTTCAGATTAGAATTGATTTCATTGGAAAAGTTGCAATAGGTGATAGTAGAAAAAATATCAATTCCACCTTCATTTTGATAAATGAATTTATTACATCACTTCTGAATTTTATTAAAAGAAAAATCTGGGCCTCCTGATTTTTGACTCATCAGTGCCAAGTTTTGTAGTATTTTTTTGATGGACGCAAATTAGAAATGATTCCTTTTTATTCCAGGTTAATGCTGTCCTCCTAATGCTACTGTTTCTGAAAGCACATTCTGTGCAATGCAATCACACATCTACTTGCTTGTAAAAATGCAGCTAGTAAACCCATCTCCTCCTCCTCTTCTCTCTCTCTCTCTCTCTCTCTCTCTCTCTCTCTCTCTCTCTCTGCTCTTGAGTTTCAGAATCTCCTAAGCAGTAAAACTAAAGGGAAAATCTCTAATTGACACAACTTAGAATCACGTATCAGTCTCTAAAGCAATTAGCTAGCAGATAGAAGAAAGATAATTTCCACACATAAAAATGATCCTCTGTCAAGGCTCAGCAGTAAGGAGGTATAAAATATGTATGAGAAAGGAGCAGTTTGATTTGAAAAGAATGAAAGATTCAAGTAGGAAGAAAATAATGAAAAAGCAGCTTGGACTAGATCATAGTGGACTTTATATGCCAAACTCCCAAGTTTGAACTTTATTCAGCAAATAAAGGCAAATCACTGAAGATTTTTTAGCAGAAGGCATCATATCATAGGAAGCTTAGCACTCATCTTCCATTAAGTAGAATTTGAATAGATAGGATCCAAAAAAAAAAACTGGTTCTCAAGTGTGTTTCTATAGATTTTTTTTCATTTATTAAAATATTTTATTTATATTTTTGTGTATGAGTATATTGTCTGCATGTATGTAAGTACAAGCATGTTGTGCAATGTGGTTGAAGCTCAGAAGAGGGAATTGGATTCCCCTGGAACTGGAGTCAGGACAGTTGTTAGCCACCATGTGAGTGCTGGGAACAGAACCCACCTTTTCTGCAATAGTAGCCAGTGCTCTTAATTGCTGAACCATAACTCCAGACCCATATCATTTATTTTTAAATACAGAGCTTCATGTAGCCCATGCTAACTAGTAACTCACCATCCAACCAAGGCTGGCCTTGAACTTAAGATCTTCCTATCTGTCCTTATGAGTACTGGAATTATAACCATGTGTCACCATGGTTGGCTCCAAGTAGTATTTAACATCTGAACTTTAAAAGGCAGTTTTTCAGACTCAGGGGCTATATAGTTCAGAGGTATATTTTAGGAACTTGTTATTTATGGCTGGTCCTCAAATGTTTCTTGCATTTAGTGAGCTTTGAGTATTTGTGCTCTGGTTTAACTTACTCATATCATCTTAACGAATGCAATTCATGTAGAGTGGAATGGTCTGTGGTAAACACCAGAACACTAGCTGTATCTAAAGCTGGCAGCTGAGACTCAGGTCAACAAAATTATCACCATACACGAACTTAGTCCCACTTTTGTTTAACTGTTATTAATCAATAGAAACGATGGTTGCAAAATTACAGGAACTTCTTTAAATTTTAAATTTGTAATGTGATTTGTGTATGCTTGCAGTCTAAACCAAACAGAACATTTGGTTGTTCTGGCCTAAGGAAACTTAATATGATATGAAGCCTCTTACATTTTTACTGGCCCTACCCAGGTTATTTCATTTTTGTAATCTTTTGTTGATGGATGAACAGCCTTGAATTACCTCTAATTTTTATGATGCATTAGTTTTCTTTCTGTTGCTGTGATAAAATATCCTGATAAAAAGCAACTAAAGGGATAAATGGTTTATTTTGGCTTATATTTCCAGAGAGATGGTGTCTTCCATGGAGGGGAGGACATTGCAACAGGGAGAAAAGGCATGGTGGCAGGAGCAAGAAGCAGGGTTATCACATCTTATCTGTAATCAAGAAAACTATCAAAAACAAGAAGTAGTCAGTCTGGCTATAAAACCCCAAATCTTACCTCCCACCCACAATGATGTTTTCCCTTTAATCAGGCTCTATCTTCTAAAAGTCCCGCATCTGTTCCAAATATCACAAAAAGCTGGAGATCAAGTATTCAAACATATAAGCCTATTGGGGGCATCTTATATTTAAACCACATCATATGGTACTTTATGGATTAGAATGTGGTTTTTTGATACAGACTGTGTCTCCCCAAAATACATCAATCCAATCCATAGCTCCATCAGATCAGGAAGTTGATTTATATTTGACAAGAGATTCTATTTTTATAAGTATGTTTTAATGATGATGATCCTTACAGCCTAGCACTAAAATGTACTTGCTAATTACTTAAGAAGAAAATATTCACTATGTTATATTTTGACTTACATCTCCTTATGTTAGATATATTTATGCCTCCTTTTCTACAACATGGTATCTACTTGTGTGTTGTGAAAATGTTTCCCTGCACTTACTTTTCAAGTGGTTTCTCAGAGCAGATGTTCCCCCAAGTGTACTTTCTTCTTCTTTTACCAGCATTTTTTTATACAAACAACAGATTGCTCTTCAGCTCTCCTTTAGATTTAAGGAGAAAAAAATTCACCACTACAGTTGTTCGTTTCTTCTCTCTACCCCAAGATTCTTAGCAAATATTTATAAAGGAAGATGTGTTCTTCCTCCTCTTTTCTCCCTTGAATTCTTAATGTCTAATCATAAAAAATGAATATTCATTTATTTCGAAGGTGATCACCTACACATTACTTTGTCACAATATCAACATTAGATTAAAATGTACTGTTCAGGGGTTGGAGAGATGGCTCAATGGTTAAAAGTACTGGCTGTTCTTTCAGAGGACACAGGCTTATTTCCCAGTATGCACATGGCAACTAACAACCATCCATAACTCTTGTTCCAGGGGATCTAACACTGGCTTTCTGAACACTTCAAAGCATTGACGCATAGAACACTAGATTCATCTTACATACATGCAGGTATATATATATATATAATTATATATATAATATTATATGATATATTGCATTACATTGAAGATTATACGACAAAAAATTTTTTTGCTTATTAACCAAATGTAGTATATATCTCCCGTAACATTCATCATAAAGCAAATTTTGCTATGCATAAATTTACATTGAAATTATTTGCAATCCTCTATATTATGTTACATAGCTACAATATTTAAATTAGTTGACTTATAGAGAAATAAAATACAGAATGATGTTAAAAGATATTCAAGAAATCAAGACTACCCAATATAATCATATTAAAATAAATTGGAGAACTGACATTTTCCAATTTATAAAACAAATGAAAAGTTAGAATAATTAAGATAGTGTAAACACTGGATTAAAGATAGACACAGATGAAAAGAACAGAGTTGACTCATATATTTTTATTTTTTTTTTAGACAGAGTCTACAAGTAGCACCAACTAGCCTGGAATTCACTATGTGGTCCAGGCTTGCCTCATTTTCACATAGACCTGAATACCTCTGCCTCCAGAGTACTGAGATTAAAGATATGTGCCACCACACCCAGAATAATATTTGACAAGGCTATCGACTTTATTTAGTGTGGGAAATAATAGTGTTTTCAATAAATGAGGTAAAAACTGGATATCCATATTAAAAGCCAGGCAGGTGAATTACTGCCTAAAACTAGAAAAAAAAAAAAAAAGAAAAGAAAATTTGGAAGTCCAAAATATGTGGATAAATTTATAAAGATCATTGAAGAACATTTAGGGGAAAATATTCCTTTTAGCATTGGGAATGTAGCTGAATGGAAGAGTAGTTGCCTACCATGTGCAAGGCCTTAAGTTCAATCTCTTGTACTAGAAATATTAACACATCTTTATTTCCTTGAATCGCTAAGTGGTTTATTAGGCAGTATATAAAACAAACATAATTAGTGAAAGAAATAAATATGATATGCATCATTAAAAATAAAATTTTGTGCATTCATGGATTCTATAAAGTTAAAAAAACAAATAAGAGAAAAAGTTTTCAAGTCACCAGTCTAATAAATAATCAAATATCCACAATATGTAAATAACACAATGCAACAATAAAGAAGCATATAATTCAATTAAAATACACACATTATTGAAAGTACTAGTCATACAAAGAATATATATGAATTCACAGTAAGCACAAGAAAAGTTGCTTAATATGGTCAATTATTAGGGAAAAATAACTCAAACAACAACCTTACGCTCATTGAGATGTTTATAGTGAAACAAAAGCAGAATATCACAAATACTAGAAAGTATGTAAGGACACTGGAATCATCATACATTTCTGATGAATATATATAATAAGATCATCATTGGAGTTCATGACCAGCCTGAACTACATATTGAGATCCAAGCCAGCAAGGGCTACCTTTTGAGTCCCTAAAATAAATAAATAAATAAATAAATAAATAAATAAATAAATAATTTTTTTTGGTATTTTTGAGACAGGGTCTCCCTGTAGCTCTGGCTGTCCTGGAACTCACTCTGTAGACCAGGCTGGCCTCAAACTCACAGAGATCCGCATAAATAAATATTTTTTTAAAAAGATAAATGTGTTCAGAATGCAGACACAGTAATTACAGACTACCAAATCAAAACTTGAATAAACATATACAAACTTACTCAAAGTTAGAAGCAGCCTAGAAGCAATAATGCTCATACAACTGTTGTAGATATAGATAAAATATGATTTTTCCTTATTTTTTAATGTTTTATTAATTTTTTAATTTTATGTATATGAGTGAATTGCCTTCATGTATGTAAGTGCACCCATGTCATGAAATGCTCTCAGAGGTCTGAAAAGGGCATCTGATTCCCTGGAAATGGAGTTAGAGATGGTTGTTAACCTCCATGTAGGTGCTGGGAATGCAAACTGTTCTGCAATTGCAGCCAGGGCTCTTAACCACTGAGCCATCTCTCAGCTACCCATTTTACTTTTTTTTTTTATTTAACAAAAAGATATTTTATATATTGGGCTTACTTACAAGCAAGTCTTTTTACCCTCTCTTTTCTGTTCCCATTTATTAGTTTAGTTTTAGAGTTTCAAGATATCAAACATCAATTGTTTGGAAAGGGATGTATCTATATTAAATTGAATTTAAAATGTAACATTTTAAAGTTTTGTTCATTTTGTGATGTATATGTATTTAGCCTGTTTACAGATATGTACCCCGTGGTGTGTATATGGTAGACGTGGAGGCCAGAAGAGAATAATAATAGATCCCCTGGTTGTGAGCTGCCATATGGATGACAAGAACTAAACCTGTGTCTTCTGCAAGAGTAGTGAATGCTTTTAACCACCGGGTCATCTCTCCAACCCTTAATTTTAACAGTTTAATTCTAATCTAGGTTTCGGTCTCCTAGTCTTAATATACCAATAATCATTTATTAGAGAAATACTTGAAGGGAAATGAACCTGAGAACAAATTGAATACTTAATGGCAAGGGAATGATTGAATGTACTTATATACAATATTCAGTCAATATCATGGAACCTTTTGTTGCCTTTGAAAATAAAGAATTAGATTCATAGGACAATATGATTCTCATACTCATTCTTTTGGCTTTGATTATTATTTGATGATATGCTTGACCATAAACTGTACCAAGAATATGGAGTGAAGGAAGATAGACCATTTGTTAGCTGCAATTTTGAAGGCTCTTTACATCAGTGATGAAAGAGTTATATAAAACCTTACCCATACCACTAACCATGCAATGTACTGCTTTAAAAATTATTTTATATATAGTGTCACATTGAGGTTCCTGCTATGTGTAACCACATCTGGCTTTGTTTTTATTATGCAATTCCATTGTGTGTATTTGAGTGCAGTGAAGTTCATATTGCAACAAAATCACATATATGTTCTTTTCAGCTAAAAATCTTTAGGTGAATTTTTTCAGCTTCCATGGTTTACATATTTATATATGACTACCTGGATGGAGCAATTCATGGATGGACTTTTGAATAAGCTCAAATGTTTGGAACCCTTTCTTCCAAGGGACAGAAAATGTGAGGCAGGTAGATATGAACCACTCCCACATTTCTTTGTAGCTCCTGAAACCAATTCCAGCCTCAAAGCCATTTAGTTGTATTTGGCTGTGTATTACAAGTTAGCCAGATTTATTGCCATCATGTCAGGCAAAAATGGCTTTTATGGTGTGGTCTGCCAGCTTCAGAAATATGCTGTTATTGTTATTGACTAGAATATTTATTAGACTATTGTTGGACTATATTTTTATCAAATGCTTGTTTGTACTAGGATCTCTGGACCAATAGTCTCTCTCCTGGTAACAGAAATATGAATATTTGTGGATTACGCAGTGTCACCCCTCTCTAAATATCCCAGCCCATCCAAAATGCTATATTATGAATTAAATAAATATATATGTATTCAAGAGTTATTTGTTGTCTCTCACTGGAGTTTAATTGGGGGAATGATTAAATGGAAGATGGTTATGAGTTACCAGAATTGGATAAATGACATGGGGGGCAATACATCATAGGTAGAGATCTGAGCAAGTGAAGAACTAGAACATGGAATTTGGAATTTGAGGTCCAAATATGAAGACTTTGATTTTAGGAGCAGAATATGGTCAACATTTAAAGAAATGCAAGCTTTAAGGCCCTTAAATGTGATTTATTCAGTTTTAGGAACTGTACTAGAAGGCAGGAATTAAAGAACAATTAACCTCTCACAGTTGGAATCCATTGTTAAGACCAGAGTTCCACCAAAAGTAAGTGAGTTGACATTTAAACATCTGGTCAGTAGGAGGAGCCTGGGAGAGTTAAAAGTTTCCTCAAGACTGGAGTAGTTATATCCATGAGAGTTGTGGTTGCACTGAGACTAAAGGGTCACAAAATATGGAGCAAACCAGTTAAGAGCAGTTAGAGGATCTATATCTGAAAAGCAAAGAAATATAAATATAAAACCACCATGGTAGACTATACCCTCAAATTGTAAGCCAACATAAACCCTTCCTTCCTTAAAAAGCTTCTGTCATGGGGCTAGAGAGATAGTTCAGTGGTAACGAGCAGTGTCTGCTCTTGCAGACAACCCAAGCTTAATTCCCAACACCCACATGGTGGTTAATAACTGTCTATAACTTCAGTTCCAGAGGATCAGATGCTTTCTTCTGACCCCACAGGCAATGCACAATATATGTACTCTTAACACACATATGGCAATATTTCCATACACATAAAATTTACAAAACATGCTTTAAAAAAGTTTTTCTCAAGAATTTTATTTCAGTAATAAGGAAAGTAACTAATATACTTATTAACTAAATTGCTTCTTTCTCATAACCAAGAAAATATTAGGAAAATCTTCTAGAGATAATGTTTTCATTATATAATTCAGGGATGAAAAGATAGATCGGGCAAAGTTTGGATTTTCAGGATTAAAAGGGCAAGGTAAATCCAGATGTGCTGGTGCATGCTTAGAATCTCAGGATTTGGGAGGTGAAGGTGGAAGGATNAAGTATAAATACTTTTCACTTATACCTAGTATTTAATTATGGCACAAGTTCATACTATCAGTATGAATATTAATATAAGGGTAAACATATATATATAGAATTTGCAGTTAACTTGAGAGACACTTATAATTTTGGTACCTCATATATTTCTTTATGGCTTATTAACCAAATGTAGTATAATATCTCCCGTAACAGTTCATCATAAAGAAAGGAAAATTTTTGGGTCTGATATAACTTGTCCAATGTATAGTATTACATAATGAATTAAATTATTGCAATCCTCTATATTATGTTACATAGCTACAATATTTAAATTAGTTGACTTATAGAGAAATAAAATACAGAATGATGTTAAAAGATATTCAAGAAATCAAGACTACCCAATATAATCATATTTAACCAAATATAATTGGAGAACTGAAACAAATTTCTTTCACAATTTATAAAACTAATGAAACTGTATAGAATAAATTAATACGAAATAGTGCCGTTAAACACTGGTTAAAGATATAGTGTAGTATCACTCGGACCGATGAAAAACAGAGTATGGACTCATAAGAAATATAAACTTTAGGATTTTGTTGTGTATTTTTTTAGACTAAGAGTCGCTGACAAGTAGCACCAACTAGCCTCGGGAATTCAACTATGTGGTTCCAGGCTTGCCTCATTTTCACAAAGACCAGAATACCTCTGCCTCCAGAGTATGAGATTAAAGGCGTGGGCCACAACACCCAGAATAAATATTTGACAAGGCTATCGACTTTATTTAGTGTGGGAAATAATAGTGTTTTCAATAAACTGAAGGTATAGTAAACTGATATCCTATAAAAGCCAGGCCTAGGTGATTGATTACCGCCCTTATAAACTAGAAAAAAGATTAAAAAGCAAAAAGAAAAAAATTTGGAGTTCCACAAATATGTGGGTAATTCTTATGAAGATCATTGAAAGAATTTAGGGGAAATTATATCCTTATTTAGCATTGGGTGAATGTAGCTGGAATGGACAGAGTCAGTTTGCCATACCATGTGATAAGGCTTAAGTTCATCTCTTGTGCCTAGTGGAAATTATCTAAACACATTCTTTATTTCACTTGAATCGCTAAGTGGGTTATTAGGCAGTATAGTAAAACAAACAAGAATTAGTTTGTAGACAAAATATCACTTCAATGATTAAGAAATGATATGACTTTTTTTAGAATTAAACATAATTTTTTTTTGTTCTATAAAGTTAACAAAAAAATAAGAGAAAAAGTTTTCAAGTCAACCAGTCTAAAAATAATCAAATATCCAAATATGTAAATAACACAATGCAACAATAAAGAGGCATATAATCTAACTTAAAATACAACACATTATGATGAAAGTACTAGTCATAACGAAAGAATATATAAATGAATTCAACAGTAAGCACAAGAATAAGAATTGGCTTAAGCTAATGGTCAATTATATTAGGGTAAAAAATAACTCAAAACCCAAAAACCCAAACCCCCTTACGCGCATTGAGATGTATAGTGAACAAGAAAGCAGAATATCAAACAATACTAGAAAAGTATATTAAGGTACATGTGAAATCATCATACCATTCTTCTGACTGAATATATACTATAAAGAATCATCATTGGAGTTCGTGACCAGTCCTGAACTACAGTATTGAGATCCAAAGCCAGCAAGGACTACCTTTTGTGACGTTAAAAATAAATAGATAAATAATAAATAGAATGAAATAAAATAAATAAATTTTATTTTTGGTATTTTTTGAGAAGGTCTCCCTGTGAGCTTCTGCTGTCCCTGGAACTCACTCTGTAGACCGGCTGGCCCAACTAACGAGAATCCGCATAAATAATATAATTTTTTTTTAAAAAGATAAATGTGTTCAGAAACTGCAAGACACAGTAATTACAGACTACCAAATCAAAACTTGAATAAACATATACAAACTTACTCAAAGTTAGAAGCAGCCTAGAAGCAATAATGCTCAGACAACTGTTGTAATATAGATAAAATATGATTTTTTGTCCTTATTTGTTTATGTTTTATTAATTTTTTTAATTTTACTGTTATGAGTGTAAGCCTACATAGTATGCAAGTCAAAAAAAACACCATAGTTCATGAAAGTGCTTCAGGGTCATGATCAAGGGCACTGATTCCCTGGAAATGGCGTTTTAGAGATGGTTGTTACCTCCATTAGGGTGCTGGGAAGCAAACTGTTCGTGGCAATTGCGCCAGGGCTTTAACCACTGGAGCCTCTCTCAGCTTAACTCAGATTTTTACCTTTTTTGTTTTCTTATTAACAAAAAGATATTTATATATTTGGGACTTACTATACAAAGCAAGTCTTTTATTAATAGAACCCGCTCTTCTTTTTTTCATTTATTAGTTTAAGTTTTAGGAAGTTTCAAGATAGTCAAACATCAATTGGTTTGGAAAGGAGAATGTATCTATATTATTGAGATTTAAACATGTACAATTCTAACGTTTTGTTCATTTTGTGATGTATATGTATTTAGCCTGTTTACAGATATGTACCCCGTGGTGTGTATATGGTAGACGTGGAGGCCAGAAGAGAATAATAATAGATCCCCTGGTTGTGAGCTGCCCATGGTGGATGACAAGACTAAACCTGTTGTGCTTCTGCATAGAGTAGTGAATGCTTTTAACCAACCGGGTCATCTCTCCAACCCTTAATTTTAAACAGGTTTAATTCTAATCTAGGTTTCGGTCTCCTAGTCTTAATATACCAATAATCATTTATTAGAGAAATACTTGAAGGGAAATGAACCTGAGAACAAATTGAATACTTAATGGCAAGGGAATGATTGAATGTACTTATATACAATATTCAGTCAATATCATGGAACCTTTTGTTGTTCCTTTGAAAATAAAAGATTAGATTCATAGGACATAATGATATACATCCATACTCATTCTTTTTGGGGCTTTGATTATTATTTGATGATATGGCTTGACCATAAATGTACCAAGATATATGGAGTAGAAGAGAAGATAGACCATCTTTGTTAGCTGCAATTTTGAAGGCTCTTTTAGCATCAGTGATGAAAGAGTTATATAAAACCTTACCAACGATACCACTTAACCATCGGCGAATGTACTGTGCTTTTAAAGCTTTTAAAAGATTATTTTATATTAAGTTCAATTGATTTCTATTTTGTATTTTTCCCTTTTGCTTTTTTTTTTATTTATTTTTTTTTGCGATTCACGTGGTTTGTGTGTATTTGTAGTGGCAGTGAGTTCATATTGCAACAAAATCACATATATGTTTCTTTTCAGACATAAAAATCTTTAGGTGAAATTTTTTCGCTTCCCATGGTTGTAACATATATTAATATATGACTACCTGGATGGAGCAATTCATGGATTGGACTTTTGAATAAGCTCAAATGTTTGGAACCCTTTCTTCCAAGGGACAGAAAATGTGAGGCAGGTAGATATGAACCACTCCCACATTTCTTTGTAGCTCCTGAAACCAATTCCAGCCTCAAAGCCATTTAGTTGTATTTGGCTGTGTATTACAAGTTAGCCAGATTTATTGCCATCATGTCAGGCAAATAAAGTGGCTGTGTATGTATAACGGTGTGCTCTCCAGCCTTGTCGAGAGAGTATGCTGTTTATGTGTTATTGGCTAGAATATTTATTAGCTATTGTTGGACTATAATTTTTCCATAAATGCTTTCGGCTTTGTACTAGGATCTCTGGACCAATAGTGCTCTCTCCTGGTAACAGAAGATATGAATATTTGGTGATTTACGACAGTTCACCCTCTCTCTAAATAAATCCAGCCCATCCAAATGCTAGATTATGAAATATATTATATATAATATATATATATTATATATTATATTTCAGTTAACTTTTTTTTTTTTTTTTTATTATTTTGAGAAGGGTCTTCCCTATAGCCCAGTTGGCCTGGGAAAACTTGCTATGATGTGATCCCAGGCTGGCCCTGAAACTCACAGAGATCTGGCCTGGATCTGACCTCCCAAGCCTCTGGATTGGGCAGAACACACACACACACCCCACTAAAAATTATTAGTCTATTTACTTTTCTTCTCCTGGGTAGCATGCAGATACAACCTTCCAGTATTAAAAAGCTAGCCAATTAGGATGCAACAATGAGGTCAGTACCACCTTGATATCTTCATGATCTATGATTGAAATATGTTTTGGGAAATATGCTGTATTTTAAGCAATAGGGGTTCAGCATCACTGGAGAGTAACTATGAGCAATGGTAAAAGTCAGTAGCATCTCAGTACTTATGGCAGACTTTTGGACAACAACTCCAAAGAGGTAATACTTATTCTTTAGACTGGGCAATTCATTCGGTATCCTGTGATGTCTGGTAGGAGCATTGTCCTCTCTTATAGGCTAACCACACTTAAACTCATTTTATACCTGTATATAAGTATATTTTAGGCAGCTACTACAGTAGTAGGTTTCTATATGATTTTTCAGATGACTTTGGTGTTAGTTATCCTTCTCCTTATGGACGGTCCCCATCCGGATCTCTACGCGCGACGCCCCAGCAGTGAAGGTCTCCTTTCCACATCCTTGCCAGAATTGGTTTTCATTTGTTTATTGGATTTTAGCAGTTCTGCCTAGAGTAAGATGAAATCTACAAGTGGCTTTTCTTTGAGTTTTCTAATGGTAAGGATATTGAACATATTTAAATGTTTCTCTTTTTTTTTTTTTTTTTGGTCTTTCGAGAAGGTCTCTCTGTGAGTCCCAAGATGTACTGGAAACACTAATGTAAACGGCTGGCCCTCAGGCTCTAGATAATTAATGCCTACCGCTTATTTTTAGACTTTGGAATCTTCGTATATGGGTGGAGGATATGTTGGCATATTTTAGACGTAATATAAATTTAAAAAGAACAATTGTGAAATCTTAATATGGAAAATGACACGTTTGTGTACAGATAATATAAGTTTATTATAGGTGTAAATATATATATATATATATATATATATATATATATATATATATATGTGTCGGGACGGGAGATAGGAGATGTAGGTGATATAAATGCATATATATATATATATATATATATATAAATGCATATGTTGAAGTGGTACAGATTGGAGGGAACAATAGTGAGAGGAACAGAGACAGGCAACTGACTGAAACAGTAAAGTTTCCCCAAGGACAATATTCCTCTGCTTTGAAAAATCTTTGAAAAGAATCAGAAAAAGTTACAAGGCAGGGATAGCAGGGTGCATGAACTAGGGTGGGGTGGAGGGTATGGAAGACAAGATGAGTCCAGGTTGGACTGAGGAACAATGTATGAAATGCACATAACTTCAATAAAAATGTTAAAAAGAAAAAAATAATAAAATGTTTCTCTGTTTCTCTTCAGCATTTCTTTTTTTTTTTTCGGTCTTTTCCAGACAGGGTCTACCTGTAGCCCCAGCTGTCCTGGAATTCACTCTGTAGACCAGCCCTTGAACTCACAAAGATCTGCCTGCCTCTGCCTCCTGAGTGCTAGGATTAAGGCATGCACCACCACGCCCGACTGTCTTCTGCATTTCTTATTTAGAGAACTCTCTACTTAGATTCTTGCCCTAATTTTTTACTTTTTTTTACACATTTGTTTTCTTGATGTTTAAGTTTTTCAGTTCTTTGCATATGCTAGATGCTAAACTTCTGTAAGATGTATAGTTGGTAAAGATGTTTAGCCCATTCTGTAAGCTACTTCTTCACTTGAATTATGGTGGCTTTTGATGTACAAAACCTTGTCAGTTTTATGTGGTCCCATTTTTCAATTGTTGTTCTTAATGCTATTAAGTTCATGTTCAGAAATTCACTTCCTGTACCAATCATAATTCCCCTATATTCTTTATCAGATACATAATATCCTACCTTATGTTGAATTACTTGACCCATTTGGAATTAATTTTTGTACATGGAGAAATATGAATCTAGTTTCATATTTCTTCATGTTGCTATTCAGTTTGATGTGCACCACTTGTTGAAGATGCTGTCTATTCTCCAGTGTGTGCTTTGGGACCATTTCTCAAAAATCCGTTAGTTATAAGTGCCTGGATATAAATCTGGATACTCATTCTATTCCTTTGGTCAATGTGTCTACTTTTATGCCAGTATCACATACTGTGGACTACTATGGCTCTGTAGCATAACTTAAAAATTGGAGATGGTAGCCGAGTGTAGTGGTGCACACCTTTAATCCTAGCACTCTGGAGGCAGAGGCGGGTGGATCTCTGTGATTTCAAGGCCAGCCTGGTCTACACAGTGAGCTATGGGATAGCTGGGACTAAAAGGAGAACCTGTCTCAAAAAGACCAAAAATAAAATTTGGAGATGGTGACACCTCCAGCTTTACTTTTATTATTCAGGATTGTTTTGGCTATACTGGCTTTTGTATATATCCATGTTAAATTTAAGACTTCTCTATTTTTTTGTAAAGAATTACCTTGGAATTTTGATGAGGAATGCTTTCAATCTCCAGATTGCTTTTACTAGAATGCCCATTTTCACAGTGTTATTTGTGCCAATACATGAGCATGTGAGGTTTCTCCATCTTCTGCTGTTCTCTTCAAATTACAATGAATCTTACCCAGCTATGAAATCTGTGAACTACAATAGCTTAGCTTACAAAATCTTCCCACTGCTGCAACAGTGGCAATAATGTGATGGGAAACACTAAATAAATTTTATTAGATTTAAGAACTTCTTCCTAAGATGGAACTATAATTGGCATTGTTATTGAGACCAAGAATCTGTGACTGTTTATTTCATAGACCTCAGATGAGAGTGTATTATTATTACTATTCTGCTAAATGGACATAATATTAAACTGGTTCCCAATGAATTATCAGTATATCCATTGATTATATATCTTTCAACCTTCCTAAGAAAAGCTTATTTTTGCAGCACATAATCATTAACAAAGAAATATTAACAAGTTGTGGACACACAGAGAATAGATGACTGCAGAATACTCAGCCCTAAATTAGACATCTACATCTCAAGGATTGTCACAGAAGAAATGTTAGAAAGACTCTAATTTTCTGAGGTGTTATATGACCATAACAAGAGTGTTTTCAGTACACAACAGGGAATTTTCCCATATGAACTTGGGTCAGTTGTGACAACATGCACAACACATGCACAGGCTCAAGTCAGACAAAGTACAAGCAAGGTAAGGGAAGGTGACCATAAATGTTCACACTTAGCTGAGGAGCTATTGACAATTTATAGCTGCTAGGAGGGAGGGAGGTTGGGAGGGAGGGAGGACAGAGGGATGAAGAGAGGGGAGAGAGAGAGATTGAGAGAGAGCAGAAGAGAGAGAGAGAGGAGAGAGAGAGATCGTTATTTTTAAGAGTGTGGTCACTGACTGGTAGGCTGGGCATGCTCTATGAGATGGATCCACCCGAGAGACTATCTGAGGAAGGAAAAAAAAATAGACTCAATTAACTTAAAAAAAAAAAGACATGAGGTTGGGTGAGTAGGGAGGTGGAGAAAGATAACTGAAAAAGTGTGCAAGGGGAGATGATTATGATTAAAATCCATCGTAAAAATTATCTGAGCTGCAAAGATGGCTCAGTGGTTAAGAGCACTGGCTGTTCTTGCACAAGACCTGAGTTTGAACCCCAGCATCCAAATGGTGGACAACAACTGTCCATAAGGCCAGTCCAGAGGCTCCAATGTCCTCTTCAGTCCTCCACTGGTACTGCATGACACAAGTACACTTACATTCAAGCAATACACTTATATCCATAAAAAGTTACTAATTAATGAAAATTGCAAATAAATATGAAGTATATTATAAATAAATCATAAATAAAAATTAAAGAAAAAGGATTATTTTGAAAGAGAAAAAATTCCACAATTTAAACTATTAAAGTTCATTATTAACTAAAGGAAAGCAAATATTTAAATAAGAATTTGAAAATGGGGCTGGAGAGATAGCCTAGCGGTTAAGAGCACCGCGCTCTTGCAGAGGACCCGGGTTCGATCCCCAGCATCCACATGGCGGCTAAACCGTCTGTTAACTCCAATTCCAGGAGAACTCCAGTTCCAGGGGAATCTGAGACCCTCTTCTGACCTCCGCGGCATTGCACGTCAACGGGTGCACAGACCGTGCATGCAAACAATACATTCATACACATACAAAAAAAAAAAAAAAAAAAAAGAATTTGAAACTAGGGCTGGAGAGATGGCCTAGCAGTTAAGAGGACTGAATTCTCATTGCAGAGGACCCGGGTTCAATCCCCAACACTCACATGGGTGACTGAGAGCCATCTTTAAACTCCAGTTCCAGAGGAATCTGATGCCCTCTTCTGACCTCTGTGGCATGTGCATGACATGGGGTGCACAACCTGCATGCAGACAGTACATTCAGACATATAAAAGAATAAATAAAAAATTTAAAAAAGAATTTGAAATCCTAAATGTATAAAACGTGGCTTTATACCACATCATACATATTAAAATATGGATTCATTATTATTATTATTAAAAAAAAACATTTTCATTTTATTTTATTATTTATTATTGCATTTTGCTTTCAACATTATTTCCAATTCATGTTCAGCCATATTTCCCCTTCCCTGTCCCCCATCTCCACCCCACCGCCATCCACAGATCAGCATCTGCCATACCTGTCCTGCATCTTTCTCTCAGATTTTTTTCCCATTATTTAGCAATAGGCTGATAATTTATGAGTAAAATCCTTCATGTTAAAACAATTTGCAACCAGTTGCTGCCCCAAACCCAACACAGCCCCTTGGTCCCACCATCAGCAGTTTTTTTTTTTTTTTTTTTTTTTTTTTGTTGTTGTTGATCAAATAAGTGTCTACTCTATATTGCTGTAGTTTCACGTTTCACCCCAATCACAGACCTTAAATTCTACCACGCCCCATCTTCCGCAGACTTTCCCTGCAGAAAAGGGGCACAGGTGGCAGAGAAGCAAAAACAGTCTACTTTCTCTTGGAGCTGTTGTCTTGGTCTTTGGTCACTTCTGGCTGTTTCTTTCATGGGCTTACAGTTGGTCCAGGAATAATCTTTAAGATCCTACTTAATGAAGCACAAGGCAATTAGATATATAGGTAAAACAGTACTAATTGTTACATAGTTACGCGTATAGACACAGATGTTTGGATGGGAAATACCATAATATATTTTTTTCTCTTGAATATGACAGGGTCTTACTGTGCTTATATCATCTCCTAACCATTAGAGTTTGTAGGTTTGTGGCATCAGCTGTGGGTATTCCTCCAAGGAGAAAACCAATAGCCAATTAGATTTTGGGATATACAGATATATGGCCGCCACTGCTACATGTTATTTCCAGGCAGATGAGGTACAGTTTTGACGGAGGAGTCTTGCTTGCTTCAAGGAGACCGATCTATTGTATAGTGGCCCTTTGAACACCCTTGCGTATTCCAGAGACCATCTATACACTTGCCTGTGTCGAAGTGCGTCTCAATACATCTTTCCCATACTATGTTAAGTTCAGGTCTTCGACAGCAGGGCCTTATCGCCCCTCGCAGGTACCTCATTTAAGAGACAAGGAGCCTTTACCTTTTGTGGGGGCTTTGTTCCCCTGGCCAAGACATCTCCTTGGTAGAATAAATCCATTGCTGATATCAGAACGCTCCTGCAAAAATTTTGCTTAAAGTGCAACCAAGAACCTTTCAGTATTATCTTTGGTTCTGAAAAGAAAATAATCCTTTTCACAATTCATATGTCTATCTCAGTCAATTTCAAGAAGGTAGTTTTACCAGTTATATAAGAGATTACCGCTAAAAAAGTTGTCTCCAATTTACCAGTTGGAGAACAACATTCACACAACTCCTTGTTCTATGGGGGGAGTAAGAAAGTCTCTCAAAAAAC
Source organism: Rhizomys pruinosus (assembly GCA_009823505.1). Lineage (NCBI taxonomy): Eukaryota > Metazoa > Chordata > Mammalia > Rodentia > Spalacidae > Rhizomys > Rhizomys pruinosus. Next base: position 3,123,336 of record VZQC01005228.1, read on the forward strand.
CTTTGCGGCTCCTAGAAGGTAAGTTTCAATATGACTCATTATAAATAGGTGTTACAAATAAGATCCACAGAGGGGTTTGAGTTTGTAGCAATCTGAGGCTCTTCAATGTCTCGGATAGGCCACCTTTCTCGTTGCGCACTGTCCGGTACATCTCTACTCGATGCAAAGCGTTGATCTCTCTCAGCCCATTAAAGTTGGACATGACGCTCACAACAATAATTTTTCTCCAGGTAGTTTAGTTTTAAGATTGAATTCCTTAAGGATTTCCTACAGAAAGGTTTCATTTCTATCTGTATCCACCCCCCCCCATTTTTTTTCTTTTTTGGGATTCTTTTTTTGTTTTTTGACCCATGAATCTCCCAGAAAAGATGATATTATACATACCTTTAGGCGATGGAACAACCCGGCACATGCTTTCATTCAACATTCACCCCATTGCCTGTTTTGGCCGTGACTCTATGTGATTAAACTTGGGGAGGCAAACTTAATTTTGATAAGTCATCTTTATAGTGTGAAAGAGAATGCCTACCAATGTGATACCGTACAAACAGAAAAATCCGTATAGAGAACTTTTGTATGTGCCAGTCCCAATGTTATTGTTATACAGGTTTTATGTAGAACAAACATGGACAGCAGAAATTTATATCTCCGTTTAACTGAGATGCATTACAATTTTTACAGAGCCTGTAAACCAATGTAATTTAATATAAACATACTTTACTTTTACGTGCAGTCCTAAGCCATTTTGAACCCTGCGTATTAACAGTTGCCTGGGCAACAACTGCCGATACTGTCGATCGAACTCAACGTCAATTAAATATGCATTTAATTTGAATATACACCCACCCGTGTCCCTCTCCCGCCCCTCCTACCCCTTCCCCAATTCAACAATTTCCAGTCAGTTTTCGCGATGACAGTCTTTCTGTTGTTGTTCTTCTTTCTATTATGAATCCTTTCTCCATTGCAGATAATATCTTCATGATCTGCGTCCGCTTATTTGGCACTAGCATCCACATATGGGGGACCCCATTTGTCGTTTGTTTTTCTGGGACTGTGTTACTTCACTTTACATAATGCTTTTCTAGCTCCCATCCATTTACTTGCAAAGTTCCTGATGTCATGTCCCTCTTTTACTGCAGCATAGAACCTTCCATTGTGAACCTGTACCACATTTTCTCTATCCACTCCTCAGCTGAGGGGCACCTGCGGTTGGTTCCCAGCTTTTTGCTATTGTGATACAGAGCCTGCCAATAAATCATAGCTGTGCATGTATCTCTATGACAAGATGAATCTTGTGGGTAATATACCCAGGAGTTGGTATGACTGGGTCATATGGCAGGCTCATTTTGAGTCTTCTAAGGGTTCTCCACACTGCTTTCCATAGCGTGGAGGTGGAGTACCTTTAAAAGTTTACATTCCCACCAGCAGTGGATGAGTGTTCCCCTTTCCCACACCTCCACTAGCGCTTGGTATCATTTGTGTTCCTGATCCTAGCCAAACTTATTGGAGTAAGATGAAACGCCCAGAGTGGTTTTTTAATTTGCATTTCCTTAATTATTAGTGATGCTTGAACACTTCTAAGATGTTTTCTTGGCCATCTCTAATTCCTCCTCTGCTGACAGTCTCTTATTTAGATTCTTGGCTCCCATCCTCTTGAGTGACGGAGTTTGATTCATTTGTTTTCTTTTCTTCATTGTTTTTTTGAGATAGCTTGTTTACTCTGGAAATTAATGCTTCTTCAGATGTATCTGCAGTGAAGGTATTCCCCCACTCTGGGGTTTCTCTTCACTTCCTTTATTGGTTTATTTTGAGTACAGAAAACTTTTTGAGTTTAATGAGGTCTTATTTTTCAATTGTTGATCTTACTTCTTTGTTTGCCAGCTGCTGTATTGATAGACAGTCTTTTCCTACGCCTATGTCTTGTAGTCTTGCTGCCAAGGTTTCTTCTTCTTATCATCTCCGGGTTGCGGGTTTTCAAGTGACGGTCTTCTGCTCTCCATCTCGGGATGTTGACTTTATTGTACAGGGTTGAGACGGGTAGGGGTTTAATTTTTCCATCTCTTCTGCCAAGTGCGCCTGATCCAAGTTTTTGCCAACAACACACTTTACTGAAGCATGCTGTTTCCTTTTCTCCACCTGTGTCTTCTTGGCCCCCTTGTCAAATATGAGGTGGCTGAAAATTGGATGAGCTCAGGTTGCATCTTCAGTTTTATTCCATTTTGGTCAACTACTGGTCTGTTTTTGTGCACAGTACCAGGGCTGTTTTTATGACTATAGCTCGGTAGGTATAGTTTGATGTCTGGTATAGTGATACCCCCTGTATTGCTCTTTCTCACTTCAGGGTTGATTTGGCTATTCGGGGGTCTTCTGTTTTTCCAAATTTGAAGGTGAGGATGTCTTTTTTCCAAGCCTGTGAAGGAAACTCTTGGGGATTTTGATTTGGATTGCATTAAATCTGCATACGACTATTTGGTAGGATGGACATTTTTTACCTATATATATTCTTACCAAACCATTGAGCATGGGAGGTTTTTTCCACCTTCTGATGTCTTCCTGAATTTTCTTTTTCAGGTGGGTTTAAAGCTTTTATTGTTGTTAGAGCGGATCACCTTCGGTAACTTTTGGTTACGTTTGCTACTAGGTATTTTTTATTGTTTTTGAGGCTATTGTGAGTGGCGGAAGGTTTTTCTTTTGCAGTCCTTTCTTTCAGTTTGTTTGTTGTTGGTGTAAAGACCAAGGCTACTGATTTTTTCTAGATTTATTTTGCTTCCCTCCACTTTACTGAAACACTTAACATTTTCTAGAGGTTTTCTGGTGAAGTTTTTAGCATTCCCTTAAGTAAACAATCACAATCATCAGCGGCCAAAAAGCGCGATAGTTGACTTCCCTACTTTTCCAATTAGACCTCCTTTTATTTCCTTTTCTTACCTCATTGCCCCACAACGGGTTTCCAGCCCACTATATTTGAAGACGGAGTTGTTGACAGGCGCTCCAACAATTGCCCAAGTTTCCTACCTTTAAGAGGAACGCTTCTGTCATTTTCCCATTTAGGATGATATTCGCTATGGGTTTCCTGTATATGGCTTTATTACATTGAGGAATAATTCCTCCAGTCCAATTCCCTCTAGCGACTTAAACATGAAGGGATGCTGGACTTTTGTCAAAGGCTTTTTCAACAAAATCTCAGCAAAACTGAGATTATGGTATGGTTTTTGTCCTTCAGTCCATTTACATGCTTGATGACATTTATTTATTGGATTTTTTCTTATGTTGAAACCATCCCTGCATCTCTAGTATGAAACCAACTTGCGTCATGATAGATGACTTTCTTGATGTGGATCTGCATCTGATTACTATTTGCCACGCTTATTCTGTTTTAGAATTTCTGGCCATCTGTGTCATTAGGGAGATGGGTCTACAGTTTCTCCTTTTTGCGTTGTAATCTTTAACCTGGTTTTGGGCGGTAATACGCGTGCATGCTGGCTTCATAGATGAAATCTTGGCGAGAACTCCCTCGTTTGTATCCTTTAAAAACAATGTTGTAGTAGTAATGGTTTGTAAGTCTTTTTGAAATATTATAGAATTCTGCTGTCGAAACCATTCTGGGCCTGGGCATCTTTTTGGTTCGGTGAGGCTACTATATTACATTTTCAATTTCTTCCTGTGCTATTGCGCTTATTTAGGCTGTGGATCTCTCTCTTGCGTTGACGCTCTTTGGTGATTCCCCAGACTTTCAGATATCATCCATTTCTTCTAGTTTCAAACTTCAGTAGAGTATAAGTTTTTGAAGTATTCCTGTATAATCTGTCTGGTATCTTTTCATCCGTCTTTTGTGATATTTCCCTCTTTCATCACTAGATTCTAATGATTTTGAGTTGTTCCCCTCTTTCTTTTGGTTAACTGGCTAGAGGTCTGTCTATCGTGTTTTATTCTCTTAAAGAACCAACTTTTGGATTCACTTGAATTTTATTCATAGTGTCTCTTTGTTGTATATCTTCATTGATCTCTGCTCTGATTTTGTTTATTCATTCTCTTGTCTGCTTCTGTTTAACGGTTCATTGTTGTTGTTTCTCAAAGTATTTTTACACTGCACCTAGTCAATATGTATAGATCATTCCAAAACTTCGTGCCTCTTCTTTTTTTTATTTTTTTTAATTTTATTTAGTTTATGTATGTGTATGAGGTAGCCTCGTCTGCCATGCGCAAGTCTGCTCACCCGTGTTGCAAATTGCCGTTGCGCAGGTCAGAAGAGGGGTGTCTCAGATTTCCCTGGAACTTGCAAGTTCTTCCTGGGAATGGAGGTTTCCAGATGTTCTCGGCCATCCATGTGTGGGTGCTATGTGGGATCGAACTCGGTCCTCTGTTAAGAGCGGTCGGCGCCCTAACCACTAGGCACTCTCTCTCTAGCCCTCTTCTGCTTTTTTAATTAGGCACTTAGAGCTACTCAAAATTCCCTCTTAGGACTGCCTATTAAAGTGGCCCATAGATTGTCACTGTGTTTTCTTATTCCATTGTCATTCAGTATCCAGGAATGTTTTCTCTTTCTTTCTTATCCTTTTCCTTGACCCATTCAATTAGTTCAGAGAGTTGTTGTTTAGTCTCTCCATGTGTATTTTAGTTAGTTACGTGTTTATGCTGGTGATCATATTGAGTTTTATTGCCACTGTGTTCTGAATAGAATCATGAATATTTCAATCTGTTTGTATTTGTTTGACGTTTTTTTTCTGTCCCCAGTATATGGCCTATTTTGCGCAGAAATGGTCTGTGCAGGTGCTGGAGTTTACGAAAGTGTATCTCTCTGAGTGTTTGGCTGAAATATTCGATAGATGTTCTCGGAGAGTCCTTTGGTCTTATTGTGTCATTTAGTTCAGATGTCCTCTTTTTATCCTTTGATCCGTTGAATCTGTCTATAGGACTTGAATGGGGTTGGAGCCCCACTATTAGTTTGCTTGGGGTTACATCGTGCCTTGCACGATCCTGAAGAAATTGTCTTTATAAAGTTTGCTTGCACCGGTCTTTGGTGCATATATACTATGATCATAAATCTGTGTTTTTCTCAATTGTTCCTTTAATAAGATGTTAATTGGCCATCTTTGTCTCTTCTTTTTGATTCTTTTTGCATTTAATCTCTCATTTTGTTCTGATATCTAGGAATGCCCACACCCCACTTCTTTTTTAGGTACCCATTTCTTGGAATCACTTTCTTCCATCCTTTTCACCTTAAGGTTGTGCCTGTCCTTGAACATTGAGTAGGGTCTCTTTGCTAGGACAGCATATAGATGGGTTTTGTTCCTAATCCATTCTCTCCCAGTCAATTCGCTTTGATTGGGGAGTTTTTAGCCCCCATTTAACATCTTAAGGTATATAATGAAAGCATAAGTGATGTTGCCTCCTCTTCACTTTATTATCCATGCTAGACTCTGCCTCCTGATTTTATGTGTATGTTTTTTTATTATGTTTCTCTTTCCTGGGTGTTGAGCATTGTTCTTCCTCTTCTTCTGCCCTTGAATTGCCTTTCAAATATTTTTATGAAGAGTTGGCTTTTCCATGGACATGTATTCCATATCTTGTGGTATTATACTCCATTTGGGAAAAAAGATTTTTTTTTTCTTCTCCTTCTCAATTACATCCGACATTTTTTGCTGGGTAAAAGTATTCGGTTGCATCCATAGTCCCTAGCACAGGGAATGCTTTGTCCAATGTACTTCTTGCTTTCATGTTGTCTTGGAGGCGAAGAAGTCAGTTTGTAATTCTGATGAGTTTCACCTTACATGTAACTTGTATTTCTCTTTTGGGAGCCCTCAGAATTTTGTCTTTGTTTTGGGCATCTAGCATTTTAACTATGATATGGCGTGGGGTGTTTCTTTTCTGATCTTGTCTATTTGGGGTCCTATGTGCTTCTTGTATTTGTATGGGTTTGTCTATTTTTAGTTTGGGGAAATTTTCATCTATTATTCTGTTGAAGATCTGATCAATACTGTTCTCTTGAGATTCTTGTCCTTCTTCTATTCCAATGATGCAGAGATTTGATCTTTTCATAGTGTCCCATATTTCCTGGTTGTTCCACTTTTGTGTATTTTTAAATTTTTCATAATCTTTATTTGATCTTTTTAATTTCTCTATGTTATCTTCCAGATCTCATATTCTTTGTTCTGCTTCCTCCATTCTACTTCTTTGGATTTTTCCTTTTCTTTCTTCTTGATTGATTGAGTGTTCTAATTCCTTTTATGTTTCATCCTGTGTTTTCTTTAGTACTTCATTTCCTTTTTGAGCTTCTCAATCTCTTCTTGGTGCTTCTCAATCTCTTCTTGGTGCTCCTTACTTCTTTGGTTGACTTCCTCTTTCAGTGTTTCTACTTCCTTTTGGAGTTTGTTTTTTTCTCCCTCTAGTTCATTCTGGAGTTTGTTATTCTGTTCATTTAGTTCTTTCCGAAGTTTGTCATTGTATCCCTCTAGGTCCTTTTTGAGTTTTTCATTCTCTGTCTTTACTTCTCTGAATTCTCGTTTATTTTTTTCTCCCTCTTGTTCTTTCTGGAGTTTGTCAATCTGTTCCTTTAGTTCTTTCCAACGTTTGACATTGTATCCCTCTAGGTCCTTTTTGAGTTTTTCATTCTCTCTCTTTAGTTAATCCTGGGTGTGATGGTTAATCTGTGATGGTTAATCCTGGGTGTCAACTTCACTGGACTAAGGGTCTTCTGATTGGCCCGCCTCAACCCGGATGGCCCACCCTAAATGTGGGCTTTTTGGGTCCCTTTTGGGTCCCAGTGTGTACTGAGACCGGCAGATCTCCTGGAGTCCATTCAGGCCTTCAGCGCTGGATTGGGACTACTGAGACATCCAGCCTTGCAGACTGAGCAGTTCCTGGATTCTCTCGGCCTTTCTAGTGTGGTGCAGCTACTGTTGGACTCCTTGATCTCTGTCACGTGAGCAAATCAATAAATTGTATATAGCTATATATTCGTCCTGTTACTTCTGTTTCTTTAGAGAACCCTGACTAATACAGTCCTTTTTGAGTTTTTCATTCTCTCTCTTTAGTTCTCTGACTTCTTTATTTTCTTTAATTTCTCTGTGTAGGTCTGCAATTATTCCTCTAAGCTCTGTTCCTTGGGTCTCCTCCAAGAGGATCCCATTGTAGCTATCTCCTCCAGGTTTGGTAGGACCTGGTTTGGGAATATCCTGTGCCTTTCCCATGTTGTCACTTCGTCGTGTCCCTGGCATGTGGGTTTCCCTTTGGTGGTTCAAAGCACAAATGACTTTTCACTATGTTAGTGGATGGTTTTGCTTGCCTCCTTCCAATGAACATTTTCTGAAAAATAATTTAATATAAAAGCAAAGATGAATAAACTATCTGTAGTATAATATTTTTAAAAACAACAGCCAAACTATTATATAAAAAAATATTTATTATTTTTCTTTTATGTGTTTGAGTGTACAGCCTGCTACACTCATGCTGTAAAATGATCACAGAAGTCAAACCATAGCATATGATGCCCTGGAACTGGATATTTGTTAGCCACTGTATCAGTTATTCTAATTAAACATGGGTCCTCTGCAAAAAACAGCTAGTGCTCTGAACCACTGAGCCATCCCTCCATCCCCAATCTCTTTCCTATATATGTTGAATTGGATGTGAAAATAGAAGTATGAAAAACATGCACTTCAACTCCCCAGCACATATCAATGTAAAAACAATAAATCACAAAAAAAAGAGAGGGTACTGAAAGCTGGTAGAGTAAACCAAGTTACATATAAAAGGAAAGCCTATCAGAATTGTTGGCAATGTTTCACTGCAAACTATGAATGCCAGAAGAGCCTGGACCAAATAGCCCCATTTATAAATGGTCATCGATACCAAGCAACAATACTTTAACCAACAAAACTATCATAGTTGTGGAGGAATGAAAAATTTTCCAGGGGCTGGAGAGATGGCTTAGCGGTTAAGAGCGCCAACTGCTTTTGCAGAAGACCTGGGTTCAATCCCCAGCACCCACATGGCAGCTGAGAACCGTCTTTAATTCCAGTTCCACGGGAATCCGATGCCCTCTTCTGACCCCGTGGCATTGCATGACACAGGTGCACAAGCCTACATGCAGACAGTACATTCATACACATAAATAAATGAATAAATTAAAAAAATTAAAAAAAATTTCCATGACATGAATAGGCTGAAAGAATTTATGTATAGATTTTGTTTACATTATGCATGGAGGACATAATGGAGGTAGAGAAAAGAGAGACTAGACTACAGAGATGTAAGTTAAGTGATAAAGACTGGCCTTCTAATGCATACATAATACAAATTAGCATCCTGTCTTATTATATAGAATTATACACACGTAATTTTTTAAAATGGAGGTTTTTATATAAGAACCTTACAAAATTCTATGAATTAAAACTAGACTTCTTTTAGTTTTTTTCATAAATATTAAGATCAACTGGAGAGAAAGAACAAATAGCAGGTCTTTCCGAGAATAGTGAATTTCATTATGCAATCTAACCTTCCATTAGTGTTCCTATATATTTCCTTCACTTCATATACATCCTCACTTTTACTTGTTTATGAGTTCTGAAATTTAGGACATTTTTACTTTTTAAAAATCTTATATGACAAGCCAGACATGGTGGCGCACGCCTTTAATTGCAGCACTCAGGAGGCAGAGGCAAGTAGATGTTTGTGAGTTGAAGGCCAGCCTGGTCTACAAAGCGAGTACCAGGACAGGTGGGGTTACAGGGAGACCCTGTCTCGAATAAAACAAAAATAAAAACAAGCCATATGACTTGATTTTATAAGTACACAAACCTGCAAAACCACATTATTTCAAAGTAGTAGGAGAATAACATTACAGATGAGTTCACCTGAGTGAATATAGCATTTGATAAAATAGCCATTACTTCATTTTCTTTTACTTTTGTTTTATTGAGACAGGATCTCCCTGTAGCCCTAGATGTCCTGGTACTCATTATGCAAACCAGGCTGTCCTCCATCTAACAAAGATCCACCTGCCTCTGCCATTCGAGTGCAGGGATTAAAGGTGTGGTCAATGGTACCTGGCTACTATTTGCCATTTTAATCCATATAAAAATCATATTTTCCCCACTGCAAGCAAGAAAGCAGTCATGGGTATTCACCTACAAAGTATGTGCTTTATGGCATACTGAATGAGATAAAGCTAGCCTGAAAGAGTAAACAATCCCAGGCTTAGAGTGAACTATAGCACCAAAGAGCTTCTACATCTCTGTGGGTGCCAGACTTGTCTTTGCCACACTGCCTGGGAGGCCAGTTCCACAAAATCATCAACTTTTATAGGGTGCTTTTATATAACTAGGATAAAACTAGTGCCATTATACATTGAGAATAATTATATATATAAATACATAATTTTATATTATAACAGACAACATAATTATTCTTAACATGCATAGTTCAAATGAGAATCTAATTCTCCCATGGAAGACAGGGTTTGAATTTTGATGGAACTCTGTGTTTAGGTAACTAGTATTTATTCTTTCAGTCACTAAACTGAGGCATTTTAAAATATTTAGCTTTCAGACATCTGTGGGTGAATGTTTCTCCCATGCCAAAAACGAGAGAAGATACTTAATTTAAATAGTTTTCCACAGTTGAAGAGCTACTGGTGCAATAAGGATTTAAGTAATTAGCTATATTCCCTCTCACATGAAGTATATATCAGTCCCCGGGACTTCATGGGTGGCATGATTCCTCTCTAACCTCTCCCTCCATCTTCAGAACTTCATGATAAATTTTCTCATCCTTACCCTAGGATCTAACTCTTGATTACTCTTTAGTTGTTCCTACCTACAGAATGACTTACAGGCCTTATTTTAAAACAAAATAACTCATATTTTGGTTACTGATGCTTTCTCAAAGCTCTTTGAGGCTTCAAATGCTCTGTTCTACTACTCAGTATAAACCCGGAATATGAGGTAAGTCTCCTTTCTTTTACATCCATTCACTTTCACACACAGGTTGATTGCACAGGTATTTTATACTAGAAAGAAGATGACAGCAAAAGATGGAAAAAACTCCCACGCTCGTGGATTAATATAGTAAAATTGTCCATTCTACCCAAATTAATATAAAGATTCACAACAATCCCAATTAAAATCACCATAAGTTATTCACTGACTTGGAAAAAAATCCTTAAATTCATATGGAAATACATGGCCTTCTATATACAGAAACTTCTCTGTTAAATGCTTCCTGGAATCTATGGCATTCTGAAAACATACAAGAAAAACTGATGTCACCTTTACTCTTGCATCTTTTATGCCTCTAATGCCATCAACATATGAAAGAAACAGCAAAGTTCAGCTACTTGTGTAGCAAGGTCTTAGAACTGGTCATTCACATTTGTAAACTTTCTATGCTAAGTTTTTTCTAGGAGCAGAAAACCCCTCAGGCTTTCCATTTCAGGAGAAATCTTATCTCCTTGGGTCTTGCTCTGAGGATACTTTCTGAATGTTCAAGTGCAAATCTGGATGTCTCTCCTTAACTGATCTATTACCCCTATCAAAGAGAGGCTCTCTTTCTACACATGCAATGGTTCCGATGTTACTAACCTTCACAATGCTCTCTTTTTCTGCAAACTAATTTGTGTATTTCCTTCAGCCCCAATTACTCATTTTAACTGTAGTTTACTGTAATATTCACCATCAATAACCATTACACACATTCTGTTGAGCTGTTTTGAAATCTGTCCTCTACTCACACCAACCAGGTAAATTAGTCCATTACTTTTCAACTTAGCATTTGCATTACTCACTTTTCTGTTGCTGTGATAAAACAACCATGACCAAGGGAACTTATAAAAGGAAGAGTTTATTTGAGCTTATGATTGATGGTTCCAGGGAATTAAGAATCCATTGTAGCTGGGAGGCATGGTGGCCGGGGTTGGAGCAGAAGCCCTGGTTCACACCTTCCAATGAGTACAGGAAGCCAAGGGAGACACTGGAGACTGGCAAGGCTTTTTTAACTCACTAAGCCCACCCCCAGTGACATACTTCCTCCTTCTAAGATCTTCCAAAACAGTGCCACCAACTGGGGACAAAATGTCTGAATACTTGAAGCCTATGGGGGACAGTCTCACTCAAACTACCACATTCCACTCCCTGGCTCCCATAGGCTCACCACCATATAAAATGGAAAATGCATTTAGTCCAACCTTAAAAGTCCCCATAGTCTTTACCAGTTTCAATTCTATTCAAAAGTCTATAGTCCAAAGTCTCTTCTGAGACCCAGGACAATCTCTTATCTATAAGCTCCTATAAAATCAAAAGAAAATTACATACTTCCAACATACAGTGTAACTGAATACACATTCCCATTCCAAATGGGAGGAATAGAGACATAGTGAAAAAATACTGGACCAAAACAAGACCAAAAACCATCAGGGCAAATAACAAATCCAGTAGCTCCATGTGTGACTTCTGGGACTTTTTTTTCCAAAGGGTTTAGATGGCTCAGCTCTTCCAGCTTTGCGTGCAACATACATCTCTTCCTTAGGCTGGTACCACTCCCTGTATTCAGCTCTCCTTGGCAAATATCTCACAGTTCTGGCATCTTGAATGTCTTCTTGGGGTCTCTATTTCCAAGCAGGCTTCACAGCTTTGCAATGGCCTATCAAGGCCTTCTTTAGGCAGGGACATGCCTGCTGCACTCTGCCTGGCCTCAGTGGCTCTTTGAAACTATGAAGGAAGAACTGATGACCCCTTCACTCTTGCATCCTTCATGTCTCTAAAGCCAGCATCATGTGAGTGAAACTACCAAGTTTGGCTGCATGTTTCAACCACATTTGCAACTTTTCTCTGCCCTGGAGTTGTTGGAGCAGAAAACTCTTTGAGTATTTTCCTTTCAAAAGTTAGATGCCTACAGGGGTGTAGTCTTGCCCTTAAGATACTGTTTCTGTTGTTTACTTGTAAATCTGGAGGCCTCTCCTTACTCATTTTAATCTCACTCTTGTCATTGTTTACTTGTAAATATCTAGGCCTCTCCTTAATCACTTTAATCTCCTTATCCAAGGGAGCCTCTCCTTCACAGGCCTTGGCTCCAATATTAATCTCCCTCCTGCACTTTTCCAATCCAAACTTTACATTCTGCATTTCTTTCTGCTTCATTTGCTCTTTTCACTGTAGATCTCTATAATCGCCATTAATTGCCATGCCACCATTTCTATGTTAGGCTGACTTGAAATATCCTCTGAGAAATAAATTAGTCCATTGTTTTTCAACATAGCCTCAGGCAAGCATTTGGGCTGTTGGCAAACTGCAGACAGACTCTTTGCCAAAATATCTCAGTTGCTGCTTAAGTCTTTATTTTCCTCTGGAACTACATTATTTACAGCAATGCTTTCTTCCAGGCTTCTACTAAAATGGCCCATTAAACTCTGCTTATAGCAGTCAACAGCTTTTCTAGCTCAAAGTTCCAAAGTCTTCCACATTTCTCCAAATACCCACATGGTCAGGTTCTTCACAACCAATAGCCCACTTTCTGGTACCAAAAACTCTATTAATTACTTTTCTGTTGCTGTGATAAAACCACCATGACCAAGGGAACTTATAAAAGGAAGAGTTTATTTGAGTTTATGATTGATGGTTCCAGGGAATTAAGAGTCCATCGTGGTGGGGAGGCACAGTGGCTGATGCTGGAGCAGAAAGCCGAGGTTCACATCTTCCAATGAGCACAGGAAACCAAGACACACGCTGAAGACTGGCAAGGCTTATTTACCTCACTAAGCCTGCCTCCAGTGACATACCTCCTCCTTCTAAGATCTCCCAAAACAGCACCATTAACTGTGAACAAAAATATTTGAATACTTGAAGCCTATGGGGGACAGTCTCTTTCAAACTACCACATCCTCTGGCAAGCTTTTAGGCTATAGGCAGATAGCTGCCAGATGTTTTGTAAAAATATTCCATTTGTTGTTTAAGTCCTTATTTCCCTCTAGAACTACCTTGCTCTAAGCAGTACTTTCTTGCAGGCTCTTACTAGAATGGCCCATTAATCTGTGGTTATAACATTCAGCCACTTTTCTAATCCAAACTTCCAAAGTCTTCCACATTCATCAAAAAACACACATTGTCCGGTTCTTCACTGCAACATCACACTCTCTGGAACCAACTTATTTATTAGTTTGCTTTTATATTTCTGTAATAAGACCAACAAGACCACCTATACAAGGCTCTCAGTTCCAGAGGGAGAGTCCATCATGGTGAGGGGTGGCCTGGCCACAGAGATGGCTGAGGCAGAAAGCTAAGTGCTCATATCTTCAAACAGGCATAAGGAAAATGCAGATCCTGTAAAATTGAAGACATTTCAAAGCCAAACCCTCATGTCATGCTTCCTCCAAAATTGTCACACTTCTTAACAATTAAATGACTCACAACAAACTGTACTACCATATGAAGACCAAATTTCCAAATACACAGAGATTATGTGTACCTCATTATTCAAACAACCACAGAGAGTAATCTACCACATATTATATGCATGCATGAATTTCTCAAACAATAAAAATGTAATGTAATGAAATTTAAAGTACAAACATGAACATTCATTGAACAATAATTTGTATCATTAGTGACATTTAGAAACAACATCAATGCAATTTGTAAAAATATATTGGCAACTATTTTTGTTAATATTAATGTTTTGTTAATATTTATCATTCATGCCTCTGGAGATTGAACATCAAAACATTAAAACTTATGTATATGAAATATAAGTAGAGGCTAGAGAGACTGGTCAGTAATTAAGAGCACTGACTGTTCTTGCAGAGGCTAGTTCAGTTCCCAGCACCCACACTACATTCACATACATCCTTAATTCCAGTTCCAGGGGATCTGACACACTCATCTGACATCCACAGACATTACATGACAAATGTGCACTTATACACATACAAAAAAAAAATATATATATAATATTTAATATATTATATATATATATGAAAGAAATATATAACTTGATGATAAATAAATACTATATAAATTACCATATTCCTTTGTTTCAGATTTTTCACCTATTTTAAAAATAAGCCAATGTTCAGAATTTTTTTATAAGTTAAATATGCAAACTAAATTTGGATTAAAATACATGTGGCATTTGGAATATCTCCCTCATCATATGATTAATCTTGCTGTTTCAGGATCATTATCAAGTGGACAAGATGCAGAAATACGTTTAAGTCTTTTCCTTTTTTGATGTTTATTGAAAATTCTGTTAAACAACAGGCAACTTTTTGGTGTTGTGTTATTTGTCTTCTTGTCAATATGAAAAATGAAAAATTGTTGAGCTGTATGAAATATTTAAAAGTATTTAGCTATATTGTTTTTCCATTCTTAATTTCTACCCTGCTAAGGCTCAGCTCTGCCATGTGCCCTCTCAAAACAATGCATTTAAAAGGCAAGTTAGAGCTTTCTAGTGAATATAAAAGCAGGTTCGAAAGTACTAGATTTAATTTAAGTGGCCAAAGTACTTGTTCTTTAAAATACATGTGTAGTTCAGAAAAGAACATCTTTTCTCAAATTTAGAGAACACTTTTGTTACTTATAATAAGGTATACATCTTTGTACTTGCCAAGGCATGAGTTGAGTCTGATTAGCCAATTAAATCTTGCCACTGTAGAAATAAGCTTTCTGTTCATTTGCCTGTCCTTTGACTTCTAGTTTTTTCACTATCAGCATTCTTTAGAAATACTATATATATTTAATGGACATGTCTAGCAACATTTCAGAGTCTTAAAGTGGTAGCCCTGAACAATACTAGACGATAGCTCCTTTTGTTATCTGTGAGAAAGTCTTCTTTGCTGTAGTTTTCCTGTTTGTTTTTCTGAAGAATTACAGAGACTTTTTTTATTGATCTCACATATTTTGCCTACAAGTCTTTCTTGCATGTCCAAAATCTCATCTGTCATATAATTTGCTCCATAATGTTCACATTATAGAATAACTGATAATAAAGAAAATATTGCTGAGAAATTCTTACAGAAAGAACCTTAAAATTATTGATTGATATTGCTTTTGTCAAAAATCATGGCATATTTGATACCTATGTTGTATTTTTGTAAAGGGATCTTTTGTTCATCATCGTTTGGAATAGTACTAACCCTCATAAACCACAAACCAACATACAAATGCTAGGTGATGTGAGTCCAATTATTCATCTTTGGTAAAATCAAGTCAAGGGATGAGAGTTATCTTCTTGTCCCAATCTCTGGCCTACACTTAACTCAGAGCATTGATTTCAAATAAAGTCTCCAAATAAACTTTTTCACTTACCTCAATCTCTCCTTAATATGATATAAGCATTTGCATTTATTAAGATATTTTGAGTGGCTGGAGAGATGGCCTATTGGTTAAGAGCGCCGACCACTCTTACAGAGGACCCGGGTTCCATCCCCAGCACCCACATGGCGGCCGAGAACCGTCTGAAACTCCAATTCCAGGAGAACTCCAGTTCCACGGGAAACCGACACCCCCTTCTGACCTCCCCAGCATTGCACGACACGGGTGCACAAACCTTCATGCAGACAGTACATTGATACACATACAGAAATAAATAAAATTTAAAAAAATTAATAAAAAAGATATTTTGAGTGATATTGAAAAATTCAATGAAAAGTGAAGAACAGCTGCCAGCTGCTCTAAGTCTTAATAGATAAGTGAAACTAATGCACCTATCTTCACAGCACAACTATTGCTAGACACTCCCTCTTTTAAAAATGCCCATGATTCACCAAGAGTATAAGCCAACAAGTATTTGATACATTCTATACAAGTTTATGGAGTTTTTTGAAGCCACAAAGTTTCCTACTTGTAGTGAACAAAGATTCCAGAGCCTAAAATAGTGTCATGGAATGCACATTACTCCCCAGTGTTCCTCTTCTAGTTTGGAAAATGTTTTTATTCAAGAAACCTTCGGGCTAAAATTCTAATAGAATTTTAAGCTTATTTGATCCTTTCTAGGATTTCTATTCCATTTTGGTCCTATCTGTGGTTTCTTATATTGAGAAATCTAGGTCGGCATCAAGCCTCTTGATGCTATTTCTATTTTACTGATTAAGAAATAGAGGACTGAAAGATTTCCATGACCTATTCAGGATGTCATAACTACTAAGAATCAGAGCCAGGACAGATCTAGTAGCTCCCAATACTCACTTGTGGCTCTTTACATTAAAATGTTCAGCTAGCATTTCTTCTAGCTCTCACATCCTGGAAGTCATTGTGTCAGGCAGTTAGGAAATATCAGAATTTCTTTTTTTATTATCATGAATTTGATTCTCATGGGATTTCAGGGACATTAGTTATAAGCTCCACTTCTACTACAGAGAAAGACATGGCAAACATCAGAAATAGATGAAGTGATAAAATAAAAGCTGGCAAAGTGCTTTGAAGGCAAAGGTTATCCAAGAGTGAATGTAACCTCTTCTCACACATCTTGTCCACGGGAAAGGGAGAATTTGATGAAATTCCATTGTAAAACAGAAGTCATCAGATGACAAAAAGTATCTCAATCCTGGTGTACTTCAATAGTATATAAATAATAACTTCGACATTATACTGATTTACTTTTAACCAAAAAATGATAAACATGGTTTTCCACCTATGTGATTTTGGCAAGTTGGTTCAAGCATATCTGACAATGCATTCCTGTGCAAATGAAGATAGTTGGCTTTAAGGTATCAAAAATAATGTCTTGTTCATTAAAAAATTTGAAACATTTACTTAGCACCTACTTTGTACTTAGTACTCTGAACGTTTTAAGAAATTTTACCTTCTTGGGGCTGGAGAGATGGCCTAGTGGTTAAGAGTGCCGACTGCTCTTGCAGAGGACCCGGGTTTGATTCCCAGCACCCACATGGTGGCTAAGAACCGTTTTTAACTACAGTTCCAGGGGAATCTGAAACCCTCTTCTGACCTCCGCGGCATTGCCTGACACGGGTGCACCAACCTACATGCAGACAGTACATTAATACACATAATAAATAAATAAAATTAAAATTATTAAATAAAAAAGAAATTTTACCTTCTCTTTTAGTTACTTTTCTTAATCCTATGACAGAATACCTGGACCCCCCCCCCAAAAAAAAAATAAGGAAGGACACACGATGTCTTATTTGAGAATATGCAGTCCATCACTGTAGGAAAGAATGGAAATGGGCAACTCCATTGTGGGGTAGAGTGCAGCAGGTGCATGGTACATATTACCAAACATGAAGCAGAGAGAGACATGAGACATTGGCGAGAAGCAGAGCCAGACTATATAACACAGAAAAATGCCCCTAGTGATCCTCTTCTACCAGCTATGAGGTACCTCCTAACATTTCCAGGGATACCCTAAAAAGCACCAATGGCAGAGAATGAAGAGTTCAAACATGTGAACTTGTGTGAAGCATTAACTTCTAAATTTAAACACACTTCTGATAGTTATATCTAATTTTTAATGAAGAAAGAAAATACTGGCTAAAGTTACTAAGTAGTTATTAATGCTGGCATCAACTGGTAAATGATAAGGATGGCTTGTAAAGCCTAGCTAGTTCACCTCTTGAGTTCACAATGGCACATAATAATTTTCATCAGGTATGCTCAATGGATGCCACTTGACCTTGTGTTTATATAAAAAGATATGATTTGATATGCTTTTATCAAATAAATAACCCTATAATATATGTTATAGTGTTACTTGCTTTCATCATTGTATATGATATGAAAATATATGATACAGTGTGTATATACTATATAATGCAGCATATATTATACATTAAATTTTCTTGTCATTATTTGTTCGATATCTACATGCATGCCCATAGTACATGTGCCTGTAATACATTTAAGCATTTCGTCATTGATAGATATCTAGGTACTTTCTATAATTTTTTCTATATAACAAATTTTATTCTCCTTTAATATGGATGCAGACATATTTCTGCAATGAAGATAGATAATAATAGAATTTCCTAGGCAAAAGTTTTGATGTTTAAGCATTTTTTTAATTTTCATTTTTTATTGATGCTTTGTATATTTCCTACATCATTTTCCAATTCAGTACAGGCATATATCCCTTTCCCTTCACCCCACCCCACCCCAGCACATCCTAGGTCATGCATTCTACTGTAACTTTCCTGCATATTTCTCTGTGTTTTTTTTTTTTTTCATTTTTTTAACAATAAGTGAAAATTTATGAGTACAAGCATCCTTCATGTAAAACCAATTTGCAAGCAGTTGTGCGCAAACCCACACAGCTCATGGGTCCCACCATCCAGCAGGGGGGCTTGTATATTCAATCAAGTTGATCAAATGAGTGTCCAGGCTATATTGCTGTAGGTTCAACGTTCACCCCAATCACAG
>VZQC01005228.1:3145461-3156925 GCA_009823505.1 Rhizomys pruinosus
AACCATCCCTGCATCTCTGGTATGAATCCAACTTGGTCATGATGGATGATCTTCTTGATGTGGGTCTGTATACGATTTTCCAGTATCCTGTTTAGAATTTTGGCATCTGTGTTCATTAGGGAGATGGGTCTATAGTTCTCCTTTTTGCTTGCATCTTTGCCTGGTTTTGGTAATAGAGTGATGCTGGCTTCATAGAAGGAATCTGGGAGAACTCCCTCCGTTTGTATCCTTCTAAATAACTTGAATATTAATGGTTGTAAGTCTTTTTGAAATATTTTATAGAATTCTGCTGTGAAACCATCTGGGCCTGGGCATCTTTTGGTTGGGAGGATGCTTATTACATCTTCAATTTCTTCATATATTATTGGTCTATTTAAGCTGTCGATCTCTTCTTGGTTGAGCTTTGGTGATTCCCAGGATTTCAGATATTCATCCATTTCTTCTAGGTTTTCAAACTTAGTAGAGTATAGGTTTTTAAAATAATCCTGTATGATTGTCTGGATCTTTTCATTGTCTGTTGTGATATTTCCCCTTTCATCACAGATTCTATTGATTTGGAGTTGTTCCTTCTTTCTTTTGGTTAACTGGGCTAGAGGTCTGTCTATCTTGTTTATTCTCTCAAAGTACCAGCTTTTGGATTCATTGATTTTTCTGTATGGTTTTCTTTGTTTCTGTTTCTTTGATCTCTGCTCTTATTTTTGTTATTTCTTCTCATCTGCTACGTTTAGGGTTCATTTGTTGTTGTCTCTCAAGTACTCTTAGCTGGAGTGTTAGATCGTTTACTTGTGCTCTTTCTGTTTTGTTTTGTTTTATTTTTTTTGTTGTTGTTTTTTTAATGTAGGCACTTAGAGCTATAAACTTCGCTCTTAGGACTGCTTTTAAAGTGTCCCATAGGTTTTGTGGCGTTGTGTTATCATTGTCATTCAGTTCCAGCAATGCTTTTATTTCTTTCTGTATTTGTTCCTTGACCCATTCATTATTCAGGAGAGTGTTGTTTAGTCTCCATGTGTTCTTGTAGGTTGTAGGGTTTATCCTAGTGTTGATATTGAGTTTTATTGCACTGTGGTCTGATAGAATGCATGAGACTATTTCAGTCTTTTTTGCATTTGTTGAGTTTTTCCCTGTGTCCCAGTATATGGTCTATTTTGTAGAATGTTCCATGGGGTGCTGATTAGAAAGTGTATTCTCTGGTGTTTTGGTGGAATATTCGATAGATGTCTGTGAGGTCCATTTCTTGTATTGTATCATTCAGTTCAGATGTCTCTCTGTTTATCCTTTGTCCTGTTGATCTGTCTAAAGGACTTAGTGGGGTATTGAAGTCCCCTACTATTAGTGTGCTGGGGTTATTCTGAGCCTTGAGATCCTGAAGAATTGTCTTTACAAAGTTTGGTGCGCCAGCGTTTGGTGCGTATCTATTCATGATTGTGAGATCTTCATCGTCAATTGTTCCTTTAATGAAGATGTAATGTCCCTCTTTGTCCCGTTTGATTTCTTTTGTTTTGCAGTCTATTTTGTCTGATATTAGAATAGCAACACCTGCTTTCTTTTTGGGACCATTTGCTTGGAATATTTTCTTCCATCCCTTCACCTTAAGTTGGTGCCTGTCCTTGAAACTGAGATGGGTTTCTTGTAGACACCATATAGATGGGTTTTGTTTCCTAATCCATTCTCTCAGTCTATGCCTTTTGATTGGGGAGTTCAGCCCATTAATATTTAAAGTTATAATTGAAAGATGGTTGTTTTTTCCTTTCACCTTATTATCCATTTGTACTTTTAGTCTCTGATTCTACTCCTACGTTTATATTTTTATTAGTTTCTTTTCCTAGGTGCTTGAGGATATTTGCTCCTCTCTTCTGCCCTTTGAATTGCTTCAAGTATTTTCTGCAGAGTTGGTTTTCCGGACATGTATTCTACCATCTTGTTTATGACTTGGAAGATTTTTCTCTCTCCTTCAACTGTAATTGACATTTTTGCTGGGTAAATTATTCAGGGTTGACATCCATAGTCCTTTAGCACTGGGAATGCTTTGCTCCATGTTCTTCTTGCTTTCATGGTTTGTGCCGAGAAGTCAGTTGTAATTCTGGTGGGTTTCCCTTTGTATATGACTTGTTTTTCTTTTGTGGTCTTCAGAATTTTATCTTTTTTGGGCATCTAGCATTTTGACTGTGATATGGCGTGCTGAGTTTCTTTTCTGATCTTGTCTATTTGGAGTCTTGTGTGCTTCTTGTATTTGAATACGTTTGTCTACTTTTAGTTTGGGGAAGTTTTCATCTATTATTCTGTTGAATATCTGATCTATACTATTCTCTTGGGATTCTTCTTCCTCTATTCCTATGATGTGGAGGTTTGATCTTTTCATAGTGTTCTAGTTTGTCTTCCATTGCTGTGACAAAACACTCTGACCAACACCAACTTGGGGAGGAAAGGGTTCATTCAGCTTACATCTCCTGGATCACAGTTCATCACTCAGGGAGCCCAAGGCAGGAACTCAGGGCAGGAACCTGGAGGCAGGAACTGAAGCATAGGCCATGGAGGAATGCTGTTCACTGGCTTGCTCCCTTGGCCCATGCCGAGCCTGCCTTTTTATACCGTACACAACCACCTGCCCAGGGTGGCACTACTCATTATGGTTTGGGCCCTCCCACACTGATCGACCATCAAGACAATACTCCACAGATGTGGCCACAGGCTAATCCAATGGAGCCAATTCCACAATTGGGGCTCCTTCAACCCAGGTGTGTCAAGTTGACACTAAAGCTATCCAGCACACATAGTGTCCCATATTTCCTGGTTGTTCCACTTTTGTGTATTTTTTAATTTTTCATAATCTTTGTTTGAGTTTTTTAGTTGCTCTGTCTTATTTTCCAGATCTGATATTCTTTGTTCTGCGTCCTCCACTCTATTTCTGAGGCTTTTTCCTTTCCTTTATTCCTGGTTGGATGAGTGTTCTATTTCCTTTTTCATTTCATCCTGTGATTTCTTTAATATATCCATTTCCTTTTTGAGTTTCTCAATCTGTTCTTGGTACTACTTACTTCATTGGTTGGCTTCCTTTTTCAGTGTTTCTACTTCCTTAAGTTGTTTGTTTTTTCCTCTCTCTAGTTCTTTCTGGAGTTTGTAAATCTCTCTCTTTACTTCTCTGAATTCTTCTTTATGTTCTTTAATTTCTCTGCAAAGGTCTGCAATTATTCCTCTAAGGTCAGTTTCTGGGGTCACCTTCAGGGGGATCCCATCGTAGCTATCTCCTACCAGGTTGGTAGAGCTTGGCGCAGAATTATCCTGCACCTTTCCCATGTTGTCCCTTCCTTGTGTCCCTGGCATGTGGGTTTCTCTTTTGTGATTCAAATCTCAAATGCCTTTTCAGTGTGCTGAAGGCTGAAATCTTGTTTTATTTTGCTTGCCTCCTTCCGATTTTTTTTTGTTTTGTTTTGTTTTTCTTTTCTGTCTTCCTTCCTCCTTGTTTATGGAGTGTTGACTTTTCTAGATTTCAAGCTTTCACTTTTGTTTATATATTGGATATTGGAAGTCTCTTCCTTTCCTGTTCTGAAAGTTCTCTTAATCCAGTGGATACTCTCTCCTCAATTCCAGTTGTTGGGGCGGGGGTATTCCTGACTTAGCCTGTGCTCCGGTACCTGCCTGGAACAGTGGTGGGCTACTCCTGTGCCCAGAAACAAGACCCTACTATGGCCCCTGAGCCAGGCCCCCAAACCTAGGACCCCTTCCTACTTCTGCCTACTAGGGGGGCAGGGCCACCCAGCCGGGCAGCCACCCTCTGCCGGGGCTTAGGATTCCAATCTAGATCTGCCAGCCACTGGCCCCTCTGCCACAACTCAGCAAATCAATTGTCCAGCACCCCATGGGTCAATGCCAAAAGTTTTTACCTGCCTGAAGCAGTGGCAGGCTTCTCCTGCGTCCTGACACGGGACCCCACTATTGCCCCTGAGCCAGGCACCCAAACCAAGGACCACTTTCCACTTCCGCCTACTAGGAGGACAGGGCCACCCAGCTGGGCAGCCACCCTCTGCTGGGGCTTAGGGGTCCAATCTAGATCTTTCAGCCACTGGTCCCTCTGCCACAACTTAGCAAATCAATTGCCCAGCACCCCATGGGTCAATGCCCAATGTTTTACCTGCCTGGAGCAGTGGCAGGCTGCTCCTGCACCCTGACACAGGACCCCACTATGGCCCCTGAGCCAGGCCCCCTGATGTTTAAGCATTTTATCAGGCAGGATATCCCTGGGAAAACACAGGTTTTATAGGTTACCTAAAATTTACATTTTAAGACTTTATAGATTTACTTTCCAAAACCAGAATTTGTTGAATCTTTTGTGCTTATTTATCTCTGAAATGGGCCAAGTGCTTAGCTTGGCAAATAGCCTTTTATTTCTTTCATTTATAAGATACCTTTCTGATAAATCCCATAATATATTTACATAAGAATTTTATGAGCATCTTATTTTAAGTCTCCTTTCTTGGTGCCAACCTCAAAATGTCTATCAATTCATTTGTTTTCCTGGTAAATTGCATACTTTCATTTTTTGACTTCCACATCTACACAAACGAGCTCAGTATTGGTGGAGTGCTGCCTCTGTGTCTGCTCATCTTCCCCTACTCCATAAGCAAAGTTATCAATCATTTGGGCAGCCCTGCATAAAATTACCTATCTGCTCAAGTAACAGGTTTGAATATGGAAAGCTATAAAGATCCCTGTGGGTTGGATTCAGTCAGGACCTTTCTAGGAAAGTTAAGAGAAACAGTTGAGGTAGCTAGTCAATCCAGTCAAGTTAATCTTTTCCTCTATGAGTCCTAAAAAACAATACATCACTATATAAAGGATACTTTGTTTCTGCACACAACATTCTTGAATCTATCTCCTAGCCAACAAAGTATTCTCTCTTCTGATCTCATCTATGCCAAAATGGCCTCTATTGTCGTATGCTTTTCTTTTTAGGCATTTGAATTTTATTCAAAATCTCTTCATTCTTGTTTAAAGAATTTACCTTTATCAGAGCTATTTGCTAGAGGATGAAGCTGTATATTTTCAGAAGAGCTGGAGAGAAATCATCCCTGAAAACATTTCAGAAGCATCTAGATTTTCTTGACTTTATGAAATATATATCTAGCCTAAATAAGTGAGTTGTTTTCTTTTACAAAAGATAAGTTTCTAGTATTAAGTTTTTCACACGAATCTAGAAGCGAAATGTTTTATTTCACTGTAATGCTCATATATTTCAAGAAAAGCAGCCAAACTGATGGATGTAGAGTCATGACAGCAACTTTCAGTATAGACTTGAGTGAGTCTAAGTATAGTAACTTTTATAATACTGTTAAATGTGATGTTTAATGAACATTTTTCTGGGTCATTTAGATACTCAATGCAACTCATATCCAAGCTGGAAGTTTAAAGATATAGGTAAGTACTTTGAGCACTCAGTATAATCTAGGTCTTCTATTATTGTCGAAACCTACATGTGGCAAACAGATTAATCATTCAACAAGCTAATATTGATGGAATGCATATAGCGGCATTAACTTTGTTCCCATCTTTATGACTAATCCCTGTTTTCTCAACCTCCTTATTATCCCTAGGAGAAAACAGATGGGGTGCCCTGCTGAGTTAATTCATTACCCACAATTCTTTACATATTACATCCCTATCATTAAAGCATCTGTAGTTAAATTCCTACAAATTTGACTACCTTATCCAAGGAAGCTAGATTTTGAAACTCACTACGGGAGTTTCAAAAACACGAGTTTTCATTTTTGAGGAGAGAGATTAATTTTTAGATTCCCATAGAACTGTGACAATAGCAAAGAAAGTTTACATATATTCCATACTCAAATTGGAAATTTTTATCAAAATGAAACATTGAAGGAACTAGACAGATAGCTCAGAAGCACTTACTGATCTTGCAGAGAACTTGGGGTTCACTTTCTAGCATCCACATTGTGCCTCATAACCATCTTTGACTCCATTTCCAGTGGATCAGATCCCCTGTTTTGGTCTCTGTGGATAGCATGTACATACATGGTACACATACATAAATCCATTTAGGTAGCATTAATACATATAAAATAGAAGCATTCCTAAAAACGATACATTGAATTAAAACCATTCTCAGATATCATCTCACTCTAATTAGACTGGCTAAGATCAAGAAAATAAAGCTGGGCGTGGTGGCACACCTTTAATCCTAGCACTAAAGACACCAAACAATGGAGAGGTTTGGAGAAAGGGGAACACTCAGCCACTGCTGGTGGGAATGTAAACTCATGAAACCACTATGGAAAGCCCAACCACTGTGGAGAACCCTTAAAAGACTAAAAACCACCTGACCCAGTCATACCACTCCTAGGTATATATCCACAAGACTCGTCCAACTGCAAAGATATATGCACATCTATGTTTATTGCAACTCTTTTCATAATAGAGAATAGCTGGAACCAACCCAAATGCCCCTCAACAGATGAGTGGATAAGAAAAATGTGCTACATATACACAATGCAATTCTATTCAATGGTAAAGAAAGATGACATCATGCCTGGTGTGTTGGCCCACGCCTTTAATACCATCACTCTGTAGGTAGAGGTGGGTGGATCTCTGTGAGTTCAAGGCCAGCCTGGTCTTCGGAGTGAGCTCTACTAGGGCTGGTACTAAAAGGGAGACCCTGCCTCAAAAATACCAAAAGAAAAAAAAAAAAAAAGATGACATTATGAGCTTTGCAGGTAAATGGATGGAACTCGAAGCCATTACCGTAAGTGAAGTAACACAGTGCCAGAAAAACAAAGGGCAAATTGTTTCCCTCATTTATGGATGCTAACACCAAATCCCCAGTTGAAATGCAAGCTGAACATTATTGTTATATTTCTTTTTATCTGAAAGCAACTTTTTTCTTATAATGTGAGTCTCCTAAGGGGCTCTAAATTTGACCTACCACTTATTTTGAGAGTCTGTAATTACTGTATATGGGTGGAAGGTACATATTCATATTTTAGAGTAATATAAAATTAAAGAGGAAATGTGAATTCCTAAACATATTTTAGAATTAACAGTTTATTCTTGGTGGTCATAATTTTGATACATATGTGATGATTATATAAACATACATTGGAGCAATACAAAGGGGAAAGAACAACAACGACATAAAGACCTGGTCAAAGAACTGACTGATACAGTTAAACTCTGCCCAAAACCACAAGCCTCTGCAGTGAAAAACTTTGGAAATACTGAGAGAAAGATGCAAGAAATGTATGGCAGAAGGCATGAACTGTGTAGGGGTGGGGGCAGGGGAAGGGAAATTATCTAAATTGGGCTTAAAAATGTATGAAATACACAAATCATTAATAAAAGTATTTAAAAATGATACATTGATTAAAATTATAGACATTGAAGCACTACTTTTAACTAAACTAAATAGATTCAATTTTATCTTAGTTTTGATAGCATATATAAGACACATGCAAACTCTATTAGACAAAACCTAGCATAGAACTGGGGAAATGGGCAGCAGGCAACAATATTGGTGAGGACCTATTGGGAACTGATTACTATTTTTAAAAATAAGCTTTAGTATCAAGGCCTGGAGAGATGACTCAGTAGTTAAGAGCACATACTGCTCTGCCAAAGGACATAGGTTTTGTTCCCAGCATCCACATGGCAGCTAACACTCCAGTTCCAGGGGATTATATATCCTCTCCTGGTGTAATTTAGAATCCACATAGGAAATGCCCACACATGTAGCACCTCGCTTCCCTCCACCCTTGGGTTCCCAAGACCAACAAGAAAGGCTCTTTGAACCACAGTTTAAGGAAGTCTACCTGGTTTACTCAGGCTTGCCTACAAAGTGAATGGAAATAACTTACATAATAAGTAGAAGCTCCCTTCCCCCCCATTTAAATCCAAATTCCCTGCATGGACTCCATGACGTCCGCCCCCTAGTGAGGATAAGGTTAGAGAACTCTCAGCTCCACATGGTTGACTTTTTTGTCATCTTTGTATCCTCCCCCAACGTGGTGCCTGAAGCATCCCAGACACCAGCTGTGTTATTGTGATGACCATTTACTTTCCCCAACTTGTCCTTGTCTCTTTTCTCTATGTAATCTGGAGGAGTTACTGGATTTCTAATCCCACTCCCCCCTTAGAGAAGTGGAAGCTCTAGGGCATGAGAAAATCTTCAGCATCAAAAGTCTGTCCCTTTCAGAGGACTGGCCTCTTCCTCTACCAGGAACTCACACGGTGCACATGCATACATGCAGGCACAACAGTCCTAAATGAAAAGAAAGATAAGTAAAACATTTTAAAAAGCACTGGCTTCTGGTCTTGGTATCCTTAATTTTAATATTCAGATTTCTGAAACTACTTTCCTAATGTATGGTTGAAATAAAATAGTTTTGGGAAGAAAAGCCTCAAGCACAAGTGATGTAGCATCTTATACCCTGCATCATTTTACTTATATTTCAGTCATTTTTTGTTAATCTAAGAAAAAAATGAAATATTGAGACTTCCAGGACTACCCTATCTACCAACACATGGAAGAGAAGAAAAGAAAATGGAGGTCCCTACAAGAAATCCTGAATTTTGTGCATTTGATCCCACTCAAAGCCATATCTCATAATAAGTATGTGGTCCTGCCACATATACTAAACAAAAGAAAAACATCACGAGGGAAATTCATAGAGTACACAGGTTAAATTAAAAACAATATGGGGCTGGAGAGATGGCTCAGTGGTTAAGAGCACCCACCGAATGCTCTTGCAGAGGACCTGGGTTCCATTCCCAGCACCCACATGGTGGCTAAGAACTGTCTTTAACTCCGGTTCCAGGGGAATCCAACTCCCTCTTCTGAACTCCATGGCATTGCACGACATGGGTGCACCAACCTACATGCAGACAGTACACTCATACACACAACCAAGAAAACCAAACCAAAACAAAACAAAAAACAATAGCCATTGTCACTCTTTTGAGACAGGGGCTCACTATGTAGCACTTGTTGGCTTGGAACATTCTATATAGTCCAGGGTGTTCTTGAATCCACAAATAACCTCCTGCTGGAACCACCCTATTACCAAAATTACAGACTTTAGCCAACATGTTGGACATTTAACGATAGTCCTTTGTAAGACATTGTTTTCAAATTTTAATTGTCCAATTTTATTATGTTACCATCTTTCTACTTAAATTCAGAAAAATATTTTGCAATATTTTTGGTTCACTGAAAATTCCATTCACTTATAAAATGTATATTTATAATATCCATCAACCACTACCTCTCTCTAAATCTTTTTGTGTTCCTCATCCCATCACTCTCCTTGTTTTATACCCTTTTACTTTATTATATTTTATTATTTTATTTTGTTAATTAATAGACCTTGAGTCCAATTAGAGCTGCCCATATGCAAATGAGTATATGTCCATCTACTGGGGCATGAAATATCTATCTTTAGTCAACCACAGTGGTTTGGAAAGATAAGATTATTGGTATATGTAAAGGAGTTTTGTTGGATTTTAGAAAACATAGTTAAAAGATTTCATTTTGGGCTGACTATAGGTAGTAGATGGAGAAGAAAAATTTCGAGAGGAGAAACTTAGATTTAAGGATTACAATAAGTTTTATGGGGTGACGGTGATGGCAAGAGTGAAAGGTAGGGGATTGGGGCTCACCAGTTTGGAATGTGATGTGCAGAGAACCAAGATTCCTTAGGAGACAGAAAACCTAGAAATAAATTTGTAGTGAGTAGAAAAACCTAAAAACCATTTATTTAAAGGTGAGTAAGCATCTGACTGAAATGAAATGAAGGTTAGAAAAAGGAATTAATTTTTTTTTTTTTTTGGTCTTTTCAAGACAGGGTCTCCCTGCAGTCCCAGCTGTCCTGGAATGCACTCTGTAGACCAGGCTGGCCTTCAACTCACAAAGATCCGCCTGCCTCTGCCTCCCAAGTGCTCGGATTAAAGGTGTGTGCAACCATGCCCAGTGAAAGGAATCAAATTGTAAAAGATAGAGAAAAACCAATGAAATGGATGGGCTGGGAGTCGAACTTAGGTCCTCTGCAGGAGAGTTTTTTTGTGAAGTACAGGGTGCTCAGGAATGGGTTTCTCCCTGAGAGAGGGGCAGTCAGAAAAAAACATCAGGAGAGGCCATCTGAGGCAGACTCCATAAGACAGGAAACAGAGGTGAGCTTAACTAGATAGAGCTCAAGAAGGGGAGAGAGAGGAAGGGAACCAGTCTTGCATCACTTCCCAGAGGTCTGCAGATAGCTTGAGAAATAAGAAGATTTAAACAATATGGTTAAATGGCTGCAGTTCAGGGAATTCCCAAGTTAACATGATCCTATAGAGTGCACTAATACCAGAAAATTCTGGGTGTAGCCATTTTTTTAATTGTTTTTAAATTTTATTTATTTCTGTATGTGTATGAATGTACTGTCTGCATGTAAGTCTGTGCACCTGTGTCGTGCAATGCCGTGGAGGTCAGAAGAGGGTGTCGGATTCCCTGGAACTGGAGTTCTCCTGGAATTTGAGTTTCAGACGGCTCTCGGCCACCATGTGGGTGCTGGGGATGGAACCCGGGTCCTCTGCAAGAGCGGTCGGCACTCTTAACTGCTAGGCCATCTCTCCAGCCCCGGGTGTAGCCATTTTTAATTATGGCATGTGGCTGCATTAAGATGGTTACAAGGTCACCCAGGCCCTAGCATTTTGAAAATATTAGTATCCAAGATGGCAAACAAGCCATGTGGCTATGATGTCATTAAACAAGATGGAAATCAAATCACATGATTGCCTTCTTCTTGGTGAGCCATGATAGAGACCCGCACATAGGGCTACAACTCTACAATAAAATAAGCTCATCCCCAACTGGGATATAAGTCCGGTGGGATTTATATATCACAGATTAAATGTATGTACTAACCATTTTTACTTTTAGAACACAACCCAATTAAGTCAGACTTGATTAGGTACTTGGTTCTAAGAGTTTCCCAGAGACCTAGAGATTGTAGGGAAGAGAGAAGGCATTCCAAGGGGGTCAGAAAGACAGGCCTGGATAGGGAGGAACCGATAGTTGAAGAGACAAAGAAAGAAGAGAAAGAGAATGTGGATAAGGATGTAGAAAAGGGAGATGAGAATAAAAATCTTGGGAGAAGAAGGAGGGAGAGAAGGCAAAAGATGAGGAGGAGTAATAGAGGTATTATAAGAAGCAGAGACTGACTGTCAGGGAGTGGGGAAGTGACCTGCCAGGAGACATCCCTGCCTGGTCTCTGCACTTCAGGATGGCATCACACCAACTGAAAGGTTTCTTCCGTCAGTTAGGTTATATCATGTTAACATTAACACACAGCATTAGGTAAAGTGTAACTCAAAGGAAATTCCAGCAGTTATACATTGGCCCCAGCAAACAGTAGCTTACCTGGTGGAACGAAAAAAAAAAAAAAAAAAAAAAAAAAAAAAAAAAAGGCAGTGGAAAAAG
>VZQC01005228.1:3158426-3172008 GCA_009823505.1 Rhizomys pruinosus
GAAACAACAACAACAGAAAAGACTGCATCAAAGAATTGACTGAAACAGTGAACTTCTGCTCAAAACTGTCAACTTCCCCATGGAAAATATTGAGAAAGACTAAGAGATGAAAAGCATGTTTGGCAGAATGCATGAGCTCTGGCGGGGTGGGGGAATGGGCGGGAACACGGGTCTAGATTTGTTAAAAATAAATAAATAAATAAATAAATAAATTAAAAAAAAAAAAAAGAAACAGGGCAATTCTCTCTAGCAGTGGCCAAGCAATGTTACATCGATCATTTCCCTGGAGTGTAGGATAGTGGTTAAGGGTGAGCACTTCTCACGGTTTCCAAGGTTTCCAGGTCCAAGTTAATTGCAATCTTACACTGGTCACTGATCCCCATTCTTTTCTCCCTTTCCCAATGTGGCAAAATTGCATATATGCCCTATCTCTGCTTTTCAATTTTCTTCTCACTTTAACTACCAAATCTACCTTAGTTAACTTGTTGAGTCTCCCCAATCCCATACTTTTACTGTAAAAATTCTGCTTGCATTTACAGCCTTGACTATATATGTTGTTTACTGAAATCATAATTAATTTTAAGTTGTAGCTATTTCAGTAAGAAAAATTATGTCACAGGCATATTTCCATCTTTAAGTGGTTTCTTCTGTAGGTATTGTGCAGGCACCATCACTTGGAAGGAATAATATTCAGATAGTTGTAGGTAAGACTTTCAGAAAGCACAGGTGTTTAAGGAAAAAGATTACCTTTATCTAACTCTATTTTTTAAATTATTTCCTTTTATTCCTTTTTGGGTTTATTGGATAATCACAAAATGTTGGCTGTCTTGTCACAAGAGTGCACTGGGGAAATAGTATAGTAAGCATGGTGAAGTCAATTTTGGCTGTCAACCTAAGAAAATCAGTTACAACACTAATCAATGTCATTAATGGCAATCTGTCCTAGGAAGTGAGCAGTCTGCTAAATATTCAAGGAAAACTATTGGACAGATATCAAGTATCAAATCCTTGTCATATGCAGTCTAGTCAGAGCAATCCCAGTGATAACAGCACATCTTAAATCCCCAGGTTCTAGTTAGTGTATGCTCAGTGTTTTGAACATGTAAGTGCCATTGAGGTGCTAATTGTAGCTGTTTATCATCCTTGTCTATAAAACTATGAAATCTATGTAAGATATATTCACATGATAATGACTGTTCAGCCCTTCAAAGGAAAATCCCTGAAGCAATTTACCTATTCCTACTAAGCAGAGTTTGACAAGCCTTTTTTACCATGAAATTATCGAAAGTCTATGATCTTGGCAATGTTTCCTAATCAGTGTGCCATGAAAATTTGAGCCATTGTCAAAACACTGTGTGTGTTGAAAATATCCTGAATTTTTTTACTCTAGGCAAATTTTTTTTCTGTGCCAAATCCTAGTTTCTAAAGTGACTGCTTTCAGCTTCTGCCTGCAACTCACAGATAAAAGCAAACTAGCTCCTTTGAGGAACATAAACAACTGAATAGGGCAATCAAGATTAAGGACGAGACCTTCAATACAAATGCAGTAGGTGTTCTGGATTGAATTCTAAAACTCTTTGATAGAGCTCAGTGGTAAAGAGTAGGGTGGGAAATGCAAACTATAAATAAAATCCATATTAAAAATAAATACAGCAATGTAGTCAAATTTTGAAGTCATGCTTATGGAAATCTGAAAAGTGATTAAATAGATATTAAACTTTCATCTTTACATATCCCAAAGATACAGAGACTTCTTGACAAAGAAATTTAAACCCTGGAAGCCTTTCTATACCAAAAAACTCATGAATGTATTGAGGTTCTGAAAATGAGATGGGGAAATATTCACACCATTCATAAAAACTTGATGGAATTTGGAGTTGTTTTAATGTCTAGAAACTCCTTCAATTCACTTCCTGTCTGTGCTGTGTTCCTCATCCTCAATATTCCACTGTTTTCTAAAAATCTGACTATATCGAATTTCATAAATGATCACTTTTAACTATATTCTACAGCATTATTTGATGGAATCATATTTTGGGGTCTGGAGAGATGGCTCAGTGGTTAAGAGCACTGGCTGCTCTTGCAGAAGGTCTGGGTTCAATTCCCAGGACCCACATGGTGGCTAACAACTATCTTTAGTTCTAATTCCAGGGGTCTGACACCCTCTTATGATCTCTGCAGACATTGCACCACAGTGTTCACTTATGTTCATGTAGGCAATACACTCGTATACACAAAATAAAAATACTAGATAAAATAATAATATAAAAATAAAACAGTATAATATTCTACCTGGATTAACAATTAATCATTGTTATTAAAAATTAGGCTCATGCTAAAAAACGTTCATGTGATCTTGCATTGCCTCCAGACTAACTAAAAATAGATAGATTCTCTTGTCCATGTCATATTCCTAAGATCAGTTATTATACAATAGGATTCTTCCAGCTTATTTATTATGAACAGAATATTCTACTACAGAGTACATTTCTTCTTGCTGTCTGACAGCATTAAGAATGGCTTTCTAAATGCAATTTGAGGAAATAATTCATCTTACAACAGTAAATGCTCTTTTAGACGAAATGTAATGAAGAACTAAACATGTATTAAGTGACAACCAGTCCTAATTTAGATAGTTTAAGGTTCTCAAATCACCTGAATTATTCAAGCTGTCTCTTCCATCAGGGGACGCTACTTAACTGCTTTATTTTTATTTTATTTATTTATTTATTTTTATTAACTGCTTTATTTTGTGATGGGGAAGGGGGTAAAGGGGTAGAGTTGTTGCTGTTTTTGTTTTATAGTTCAATAGATAAATTCTCAAAGACCTTCCTTTGAGCAATCTAGCACTTGACAATGCTAAAACAATAGAAAGTGGATACTATTGATCTATCATTCATATTCCAACCAAATGGACCTATGACATCTCTCTTCATGAATCATGTTACACAATTTTCATGGAGTTATTTTTGTTGTTCTATGTTGTTATATTATTTTTATTGTTATAATGCTTTTATTGATATTTTTGGTATTTCAGACATCATTTTTCAGTTCAATTTAGTCATATTCTCCTTTCCCTTCCCCCCTAACTCCACCCCAGATCATGCACTCTGCCATAACTGTCCTGCATCTTTCTCTTAGACATTTTTTATGTTTAGGAATTCACATTTTCCTCCTTTAATTTTATATTATTCTAAAATATGAATACATACTTTCCACACATATACAATAATTACAGAGTCTGAAAGTAAGTGGTGGGTCGATTCTAGAGCCTGTTAAGAGATTTACAGTATGACAACATAGTTGCTTTCAGATAAACATAAATATAACAATAATGTTGTTCAGCTTGCCTATCATCTGAGGATTTTGTTTTAGCATCCACAAATGGGACTGTGTTACTTCACTTAGCATAATGGCTTTGAGTTCTATCCATTTACCTGCAAAGCTCATAATGTAATTTTTCTTTACCCCTGAATAATAATCCATTGTGTAAATGTACCACATTTTTGTCATCCACTCGTCTGTTGAGGGGCATTTGGATTGGTTCCACCTCTTCGTTCTTGTGAAGAGAGCTCCAATAAACATGGATGCGCATGTATCTTTGCTGTAGGATAAGTCTTTTGTCTATATACCAAGGAGTTTTTAACAAGAAGAATGTATTAAGATATAATAAAGTTCAAAGTAACTGAGAGGGCCTCTTAAGAGGAACTCGGAGCAGGGTGTGGCAGTATATGCCTATAATCCCAGAATTAGCTCAAGGTCATTATCTGCTAACTACATGTCTGGCTTGAGGCCAGCCCGAGATACATGAGGCCCTCCTGGAAAAAAAAAATATTAAAAAGAAAGGAAAAAAATATTAAAAAGTAAGGAAAAAGACAAAATTAAAGTAGGTATCTTAGTCAAATAATCTACTCAGTGAAATTGTCTTAAGAAAGGGATATAATATTTCATCATTTTCTGTTGAATAGAACCTTCGGTATTTTACTGATAGGACATGCATTAGTAATCCATGAATGCTATATTTTTATTTATAAACAGTTTTATATTTTCCAAAGAATTTTCATACTGATTATCTTGTTACTAGGAAAATTTGGGGAAGTTTAGATCATTTTTATGTTATCGGGGGAATTGGTGATATCTTTTTGAATTTTTAGTCTTATTAATAAATGAATTTTAGAACAGACTCGAAAAAGAGAAAAGAATAGTATACATTATTTAATGTAGTTTGTAATATCATGTCTCTACCCAAAGCTAGATGTATAACTTAGATTCCATTCTTTTGTCACAAACACATAGCTTTATTGTAAAGTGCCTCAACAAAGCCCACATAGCTCCAACATTTCATGTGATAGTTCAAATCCTAAGGAAGCACTGCCACTTCTAGTATTAACAGAAAATGGAGAAGTGGTTTCCTTTAAGATCAATAATGTCTGTCAAGCTTTCTAACAATATTATTTGACCCACATACAGTGACTGGGAATGAAGTGGAATAAATATTTTACTCTGTTTATGAACAATGAAACCCACCTCCCAGGAGGGTAGTCCTAAATATATGGCAGAGATGAGTCAAAACCTCCTTATACAGATTCTGAAATATTTACTGTTCCATGTGTAGGATGCATATAAATTGAAGGAAACATTCATAGGATATATACTTTGTGGAGGGACACTGCACTAGCATACTTTTGTTTGCTTATTATTCCATCTCAAAAATAGACAAATAAAGGCTTATGGAATTTAATCAAAGTCATATAAGTCCTCGCTAATACTACCAATATTTGCAAGATGTTCTTCTCATTCCAAAGCTTACATACTTTTCACTTATCCTGTAATTTCTTCTACCTTAAAAGGGAAGATCTTTATAAGGTACAATTTTGCACATTTGCTCTTTTCATTATAGTAGCTTAGAGAACAGCCAGATCCTGTATTTATTAAACAGTTTACTTTTTATTGTCATTGTTTTTCAGTATTTTTATTTCAAATACTCTCCTTTAATTCCTGAAGTTATGTATTCAGCCCTCTGAATTATTTTCAATGTGTTAACTAAAGTCTATAAATTGCTTTTTCCTACTTTTTAAATATAACATGTAAGTGTATTTTCTAATCGTATAGCTTTCCATTCTTCCTTAAAACTATTTTAGTATTTATTTGGATTTTTATTTATTTATGTCTGTGTGTGCTCAAGTTTGTGTGGAGGACAGAGGTCAAAGTTGAATGTTGTTCTTCGGGAGCTATCCACTTTATTTTTTGAGAGAGTATGTCTCATATGAATCTGGGTCTCACTGATGAGACTTGGCTTGTTACCAGAAACTGAGGACTTGCTACAGATAGAAAAGGCACCCTAAGAGACTTCTGTGGAAGAAACAGGAAGGGTTTATTTGCAATAACAGTTCCAAACAAACTCATGCTTTGAAGTTCTGGGCTCTGAAACATAATTAGAGTTTTTAGAGGTTTGCCCACACCATTTTTAACTGTTACAATACCGGTTGACTTAAATTACAGTCTACATGTTTACCAGCATAGATTCTTAGGACCACTAAGGGAAGAAAAAAAGTTTTTCTGAAGTTAATTGCTTAGGCATATTTACAGAAGCAGATATTGAGGACAGGGCTTATGACATTCTTTAAAATCAGACCCAGCCACACTACTCTTGGGCATATACCCACAAGACTCATCCTACTGTAGAGATACATGTACAGCCATGTTCATTGCAGCTCTCTTCCCAATAGCGAAGAGATGGAAACAACCCAAATGTCCCTCAACCAATGAGTGGATAGAGAAAATGTGGTACATATCTACACAGTGGAATTCTATGCAGGGGCAAAAAAAAGAAAGATGGCCTCATGAACTTTGCAGGTAAAAGGCAAGCTGAGCAACATCAATGTTATACATGCCTCTCCCTGAAAGTAACTGAGCTCTAATAATGTAAATCCCTTAACAAGCTCTAGAGTTAACCCACCACATATATTTAGAATTTGTAAACTTGTATATGTGTGGAGGATACATACACATATCTGGGAGTAGTATAAATTTAAAAAGGAAAAATGTGAATCCTGAAATATGATATGGAAATGACAGTTTGTGTACAGATAATAAAATTTTGGTATAGGTGTGATGTGTGTATATGCATGTTAGAGTGGTACAGATTGGAAGGAACAAAAGCTTTGGAAAAGGGACAGGGAACCCACTGAAACAGTAAAGTTTCCCCAAGGACAATAATCCTCTGCTTGGAAAAATCTTTGAAAAGAATCAGAGAGAGATACAGGGCAGGGATAGCAGGGTGCATGAACTAGGGTGGGGTGGGGGGATATGGAAGACAAGATGAGTCTAGATTGAATTGAGAAATGATGTATGAAATGCACAGAACTTCAATGAAAATGTTAAAAAATATAAATTGAAATAAAAAGAAGTGAAATAAAATATAAAAATAAGAAAAAGAAAACAGAATTTACTACAGGTACCTTAGTGAAAAAGGTAATTGCTCTCCTAGGTAACTGTACCATTCATTTCTCAAAATATATTTGAAGACTTTTTTTGTTCTCCATTTTAGTCTTGATTCCTCATTCAGCACAAGTTTCAATAAGCATTTGTAAAAGCAGTATAAAATCAGATTCATACAAAAATGAGGTTAAGTGGATGGTATATGTATTTTCCTGTGCAGGCTGGATATCAATTGAATGGTAAGGATCCTCCTGTATCTGTCCTCTCAGTGTTGATATTGTAGGACTTCACTCCCACACTTTTTTTATGTGGATGGTAAGGATTGAACTCATGATTATACAGCAACCACTTTTTTTGGCGGGGGTATGAGTAATATTTTAATACATATAAATGAATACATATAAATTAGTATTGAGAAAATTTAGGGTCTTCATATTTGCTATTACACATTTTCTAGAAATCTAACTAAAATGAGGTTTTGATAAGAAGAGATTACAAATAGTAAACTACCTTAGTTTTTTTTTTTAACTTAGTGAGGGATTTTTTTGTTTGTTTTATAATGCTTCTTTTTAAAATACTTTTATTGATGAATTGTGTATTTCATTCATTGTCTTTAAGTCCAATTATGACATATTTCCCTTTCCCTGTCCCTACCCCACCCCTGTTCATGCCTTCTGACATACATGTCTTGCATCTTTCTCTCAGTCTTTCCGAAGTTTTTCACTGCAGAAGCTTGTTGTTTTGGACAGAGTTTAATTGTATCATTTAGTTCTTTAACCCAGTCTTTATGTTGTTGTTTATTGACTGAGGCATCTCCAAAATGGCTAATCATGTAGCTATATATTCTTAGCTAAGAGTATTTTTAATGCAAAGGATATTATATAAGTTTCCAGAGATGCCACCAAAATTAAACACTAACAAGAGTAGTTTGACATTAGATATCTAGAAGTAAAAAAAATAAGATTATGCTAAGTGTTTTCATAAATTTTATGATCATAACCACCATTGTAAGAAATATAATTTTAAGGCCACTATATAAATAAATGAAATAATGTAGCTTAAACTCTTCATTTATACTTTACACATTTTTATAGAAAGGGGACAAACAAGGATAGAAACAATGTTTGCCTTTCTAAGAGTGGCAAAATAAAGAGTGTCTATCTGGTCTATCTGGAATCGTACAACGTAATGATGCTTCATATTGTTTATCTTGCTACAGTTATAGAAGAATTATTTCCCCTATTAAGTAATGTTCAATATTATTTTTATTAAAGATTTGTGCCTTTCATACATCATTTCTTAATAAAATTTATAACCATTCCTCCTTCCTTGCCCCCCACCTCACCACAGTTCATGCATTCTGTCATATATGTCTTGTATCTTTTTTGCAGTCTTCTTTGTTTAAATCCCTATGCAGGAGTTTAATGTTTAGGGCAGAAGTTTATTGTTCCAGTCGGTTCTTTGACCCAGTCATTTTTGTTGTTTTCAAATTTTTATCACTGAAAATATGCATACATACATGCAAAAAATATACCAAAATTATGACATCTGAAAATAAACTATAGGCTAATTCCAAAACATGTTTAGGGATTCACATTTTGATAGTAGAGTTTTATACAGGTAAAGAAAAATTATTACTTTACATTCCTACATTATACATAGCAAGTTGATGAATAACATCAGGTGTTATATTTACTAATTATGAAAAGAATACTCAGTTTGCTTTACGAATAGAGATTTGTTATTAGAACCCACAAATGATGGACACCGTACATTGTTTTTCTAGGACTGCATTACTTCACTTAGCATAATTGCTTCTAGTTCCATTGATGTCCTCTTTCTTTACCACTGCCTAGAATTCCATTGTGTAGATGTACCACATTTTCTTTATCCACTAATTGGTTGAGGGATATATGGGCAGCTTCCATCTCTTCCCTATTGTGGAGAGTGCTGCAATAAACATGGATGTGCATGTATCTCTGCAATAGGACAATCTTGTGTGTATATATGTAGTACGACTGTGTCAAGTAGTGTTTTAGTTTCCTTTCAATTGCTGTGACAAAACACTCTGACCACTACCAACTTGAGGAGGAAAGGCATTATTCAGCTCACATCTCCTGGGTCACAGTTGATCAATGCGGGAACCCACCAGTGATAGGAACTCAGGGCAGGAACCTGGAGGCAGGAGCTGAAGCACAGGCCATGGAGGGTTGCTGCTTACTGGCTTGTTCCACTGGCCCATGCCCAGCCTGCCCTCTTATACCATACACAACATCCTGCCCAGTTTGGCACCACCCATAGTGAGCTGGTCTCTCCCACGTTGCTCAACAATCAAGATAATACTCCACAGATGTGGCCACAGGCCAGTACAATGGAGCCAATTCCCCAATTGAGGGTCCCTCAACCCAGGTGTGTTAAATTGACAATAAAGCTATATAGCACAGGTGGTATGCTTATTTTGAGACTTTTAAGAGATCTCTACAATGCTTTCCATAGGAGTTGTAGGAGTTTGCATTCCCATCAGCAGTGGATGAGTGTTCCCCTTTCTCCACTTGCTTTTTTGATCATACTCAGTCTTACAGGTGTAAGATTAAATCCTAACGTGGTTTTAATTTTCTTTTTTTTTTTTGTATAAATAGTGTTGAAAACTTTATTTTATGTATTTGATTTTATTAAATATTATACAATATATTTTGATGAAATAGGTATATTGTAAATGTATAAATATATGAATCAAAATCAACTATAATTTTTTTTTTAATTCATGAACACTTGGCAAAATTCTGGTATTATTTTCTGAATGGTAATGAGTGTTTAAAGCACACATTATCAGAGATTCTACCAACAATGAGAATCTACAAGTCTGAAAAACAGAATCATGTAAGACAGAGTGTTACATAGTAACACTGCATGTGTTATTTAATGTGTGTATTTATGAGTTAAAAGCTAGCCATCTCAAGTGCAGAGAACAAGAAATCCAGTCAGTCACCTTTTGGACTTACTTCATAAATCTTTACTGGCGTTACTTTCTATATAACCATCCACCTGCAAATCGATGGTTGTAGAATTATGTTTGTCATGTGGTTGGCAGAAAACCTGACAAAAGTCAACAAAGGAAAAAAGTAAATTTTCCAAAAGCAGAGAAAAGCCCTCAAATGTAGTCATAACTTAATGGCTTTCTTTTAAAGATAAATACTTGACTTTCTTATTGGCTGAAGATAAAGGCCATGTGCACTTTACACTGTTAAGGTTAAGCATGGTAAGCTTTACCAACACCTAGTTAGTGTTTTGGAAAAGGAAACAAGCTACTAAGCCTTGAAAAACCTAACTATTACATTTTTCGCCTATGTGCAAGTCATCCAAGTGATTTCCTAGTTATTAATTTTGAGTTGCAATTATTTTCTGGACTCCTAAAAGTTGTGTCAATGAGAAATTAATTTTAAGTGAAGATGAAGGTATGAAATTTGAAATTTGTGTATAACATGATTAGGTTAGGAAAACAGATAAAGATAGCAGGGTGGTTAGGACAAGTTTCCTTTCTGAAGCACACACAAAAAAATCGACAAATGTGTATGTGTTACCGTATCATCTTGTGTGCTGGGTAGCATAATTTTTGTAAGCATGCAAAACTGACCTGTCTTTTATTAAGTGTGCCAGCAAGTAGTGAACACTGTCTACATTGCTTTATATGAGATTTCGACTTTTCAGAATGTGCACAGCATGGAGTATGGTTTTAATTTTCATTTCCTTAATTATTAGCGACATTGAACACTTCTTAAGATGTTTCTCAGCCATCTTTACCTTTTCATTTGTAAAGTCTCTGTTTAGCTCTTTGCTCCATCTTTTGAGCAGGCCATTTATTTTCTTGCTCCTTTGTTTTTGGAGTAGTTTATATAATCTGGATGTTAATGCTCTGTCAGATATATCACTACTGAAGGTTTCTTCCTACTGTTTGGTTTTTTTCTTTGGTTCCTTGATTGTTTCTTAAGCAGTACAAAAGCTCTTGAACTTATTAAGGGCCCCACTTGCTCCTGTTCAGCTGCTGTCTGATTTAGATAGTCTTTCCTATGCCTACATCCTGTAGGTTACTGCTAAATTTTTCTATAATTTTCAGAGTTTTGGGGTTCACGTTGAGGTCTTTGATCCATTTGGAGTTGATTTTTGTACAGGGTGAGAGGTAGGGGTTTATTTTCTTCTTCTACAAGTGGTGATCCAGTTTTGCCAACACCATTTTATAAAGATGTCTTTCCTCCATTGAGTCTTCTTGGCCCCTTTGTCAAATATGAGGTGGATGAAATTGCATGTGCTCAAGTTTGAATCTTCAATTTTGTTCCATTGATCTATGGGTCTGGTTTTGTGCCAATACCAGGTAGTTTTTATGACTATGTCACTGTAATATAGTTTGAAGTCTGGTATAGTAATCCCCACCCCCAGCATTGCTCATTTTGCTCAGGGTTGCTTTGGTTATCTGGGGTCTTTTGTTTTCCCATATAAACTTTAGGATATTTTTCTAGTTCTGTGAAGAACCTCATGGGGATTTTAATTGAGATATCATTGACTGTATACTACTTTGGGCAGGATGGTCATTTTTACTATATTAATTCTTCCAATCCATGAGCATAGGAGGTAATCCCATCTTCTCAGGTCTTCTTCAATTTCCTTCTTCAAAGATTTAGGATTTTCATTGTTGAGATCTTTAATGTCTTTGGTGAGGTTTGTCCTGAGATATTTTATTTTTGTTTGAGGCTATTGTGAATAGGAAGTTCTCTCTTCTCAAAATGCTTGTCTTTGGCATAAAGATTTTTCTACATTAATTTTGTAACCTGCTAATTTACTGAAACTGTTCATCATTTCTAAGAGTTTTTAGGTGGAGTTTTTGTTGTCCCTTAGGTAAATTATCATGTCATCTGCAAAAAGGGATAGTTTGACCCCCCTCTTTTCCAATTAATTTAATTGGAAATTTCCTTTTCTTGCCTTATTGCTCTAGCAAGGTTTTCAAGCACTTGTATTGAAAAAGATTTGAGATAGGGGGGAGCACTGCTGGGTTCCTGACTTTAAGGGGAATGCTTCTAATTTTTCCCCATTTAGAATAATGTTGGCTGTGGGTTAGTTTTATATGTTTTTTATTATGTTGAGGAATGTTCCCTCCAGTCTTATTCCCTTTAGGACTTTAAACTTGAGGGCATTTTGATTTTGTTCAAAGGCCTTTTCTGCATCAACTGTGATGACCATGATTTTCTTTTCTTTCAGTTTATGTGCTTTATACCCTTTATTGATTTATGTATGTTGAACCATCCATGCATATCTGGTATGAGTCTAACTTGGTCATGACAGATCAGATGATCTTTTTTATGTGTGCTTGTACGCAGTTTGCATGAATTTTGTTGAGTATTTTTGCATCAATGTTCTTTAATGAAATGAGTCTATACTTTTATTTTTTGGTTGTATCTTTGCCTGGTTTTGGAATTAGAGTAATGTGGGATTCAAAAAAATGAATTTGGGAGATTTCCCTCTGTTTTTATCTTTTTGAATAATTTGAGTAATAATGGTGGTAGGTCCTCTTTAAATGCCTTATAGAATTATGCAGTGAATCCATCTGGGCCTAGGCTTTTTTTAGTACAGAGGTTTTTTTCTTTTTTTATTACAGTTTCAAATTCCTCATATATTGCAGGTCTGTTAAAGCTGTTAATCTCTTCCTCATTTATTATTGGTCTGTTTAAGCTGTAATCTCTTCTTGGTTAAGCTTTAGTGATTTCCATGATTTCAGATATTCATCTCTCTTAAGTTTTCAATTTTAGTATAGGTTTTTTAAAAAAATTGCCTATGATTTTCTGGAGCTTTTTAAAAATCTGTTATGATGGTTCCTTTTCATCTCTAATTTTATTGATTTGGAGTTGATCTTTGTTTCTTTTGGTCAACTAGGCTAGAGGTCTATTTATATTGTTTATCCTTTCAAAGAACCAGCTCTTGGATTCATTGATATCTTTTGTGTTGATTTCTTTGTTTCTATTTAATTGATTTCTGCTCTGATTTTTGTTATTTCTTCCTGTCTGTTGAATTTAAGATTCGTTTGTCTCTCAAGTGTTTTTAGATGCAGTGTTAGGTCATTTATTTGTGCTCTCTCTCTTTTTTTTTTAATGTAGGCACTTAGGACTATAAATTTCCCTTTTAAGGCTGCATTCAAAGTGTCCCCTAGGTTTTGTTATATTGTATCACCCCTTTCATTTAGTGCCAGGTATGTTTTTATTTATTTCTTTATTTCTCCTTTGACCCATTCATTATTCAGGAGTGTGTTAATTTAGTCTCCATGAGTTCTTGTAGCTAGTTTGGCTCTTTCTGGTGTGGATAGTAAGCTTACTGCACTGGGGTCTGTTAGAATGCATGGGAATATTTATTTATTTATTTATTTATTTATTTATTTATTTATTGTATTTGTTGGGGTTTGTTCTCTGTCTGAGTATATGGTTGATTTTAGAGAATGTTCCATGGGGTGCCCAATAGAAGTATATTCTTTTGTGATTGGGTGGAATATTCGGTACATGTCTGTTAGGTCATTTGGTGTATTGTATTGTTCAGTTCAGATGTCTCTCTGTTTTTTTTTTTTTTTGTTTTTTTTTGTCCAGTTGATCTGTCTAATGGCCTCAGTGGGGTATTGAATTCTCTGACTACAGCGGTGGTAGGATAAATCTGTGCCTTGAAGTCCTTTAAAATTGTACTTACGAAGTTCGATACAACAGAGATTGGTGCATAAATATTTATGATTGTGAAATCTTCATGCTTAATTGTTCCTTTGATACAGAAGCAGTGATCCCTTCATCTCTTCTGATTAGTTTTAATTTGAAATCTATTTTTTTCTGGTATTAGAATAGCAACTCCTGTTTGCTCTTGGTACCATTTGCTTGGAATATTTTTTCCATTCTTCCACCTTAAGATGGTGTCTATCCTTAAAGGTGAGATGGGTTTCTTATAGACAACAAAAAGATAGCTGGGCGTGGTGGCACACGCCTTTAATCCTAACACTTGGGAGGCAGAGGCAGGCGGATCTTTGGGAGTTCAAGGCCAGCCTGGTCTTCAGAGTGAGTTTCAGGACAGCTGGGACTACAGGGAGACCCTGACTCGAAAAGACAAAAAAAAAAAAAAA
>VZQC01005228.1:3172854-3187641 GCA_009823505.1 Rhizomys pruinosus
TGCCCCTCAACTGACGAGTGGATAGAGAAAATGTGGTACATGTATACAATGGAGTTCTATGCTGTGGTAAAGAGGGACAACATCATGAACTTTGCAAGTAAATGGATGGAGCTAGAAAACATTATGTTAAGTGAAGTAACACAGTCCCAGAAAAACAAACAACGAATGGTGTCCCTCATATGTGGATGCTAGTGCCAATAGCTCAGATATAAATACCTGGATTCAGTTTCTTTCTTTTTTTTTTTAAAGTTTTTTTTTTTTCTAGCGGTCGGCACTCCTAACCGCTAGGCCATCTCTCCAGCCCCAGGATTCAGTTTCTTAATCCATTCCGCCAGTCTGTGTCTCTTGACTTGGGAGTTCAAACAATTAATATTTAAAGTTAATATTGAGAGATGTACCTTGTTTCCCTTCAAATTATTTTCCCTTTGCATTTTTTGTCTAGGTTGTATTTTCATGGTTATACCTTCTTTAATTACTCTTTCTTGCCCTTTGGAGATGGTTGCTCATTTCCTCTATCTTTTGACCTGCTTCAACTATTTTCTGAAATGTTGGTTTTCTGGGCATGTTTTCTTTCATTTTGTTTATATCATGAAAGGTTTTTGTTTCTCCTTCAACTATAATTGACATTTTTGCTGGATAAAGTAACCTGGGATGTCATCTATAGTCATTTAGGACTGGGGATACTTTGGCCCACACTTCTGCTTTTCATCATTTGCATTGTTAAATCAGCTGTAATTCTGGTGAGTTTCCTTTTTATGTAAATTTTTTCTCTTGTGGCTTACAGTATTCTATCTTTGTTTAGAACATCTAGCATATTAACTATGATATGATGTGGAGAATTTCTTTTCTGATCTTGTCTATTTTGTGTTATATGTGATTCTTATATTGGTATGGGTATGTCTTATTTTTTTTTCAATTTGGGGAAATTTTCGACTATAATTCTGTTGAAGTTCTGGTCAATACAATTATCCCAGGATTCTTCTCCTTTCTCTATCCCTATGGCGTGGAAGTTTGGTATTTTTACGATGTCCAATATTTATTGATTATTTAACTCTTGTCTTTTTAATTTTTTATAATTCTTGCTTAAGAATTCTATTTCTTCTATTTTAGCTTAGTCTTGATATGCTATTTTATGCTTCATCCAGTCTGTTACTAAGGTTTTCTCTAGTCATTTCTTGTTGACTAGATGAGTGTCTGATTTCCTTTTTCATTTCAGTTTGAGAGTTCTTTAATATTTCCACTTCCTTCTGGAGCTTGTCATTCTTTCCCTCTAGTTCTTTGATTCATTTGTCTCTGTGTTAAGTTTATTTATCATTTTCTCCTTCTAATTCTTTGATTCATTTGTCTGTGTGTTAAGTTTATCATTTTCTCCTTCTAGTTCTTTGAT
Source organism: Rhizomys pruinosus (assembly GCA_009823505.1). Classification (NCBI taxonomy): domain Eukaryota; kingdom Metazoa; phylum Chordata; class Mammalia; order Rodentia; family Spalacidae; genus Rhizomys; species Rhizomys pruinosus. The sequence goes on from VZQC01005228.1 coordinate 3,174,242, forward strand.
TCATTTTTCTGTGTGTTGAGTTTATCATTCTCTCCTTCTAGTTCTTTGATTCATTTGTCTGTATTTTCTTTATATTCCTTGATTTCTTTCAGTATGTCTGTGACAGTTCTTTGAAGATCTGTGTCCTGTGTTACCTCTGTGGAGTTCTCATTGTAGAAGTCTTCTACACGGCTGGCAGAATTTTTGGTGGCTATTTATTACTTGGTTTTACCATGTTATTATATTTTCATTGTGCCTTTGTCATGTGGATTTGTTTTATTATTTGTATTCTGTCATGAAACTCAAATGTTTCTTCATTGAGTTGATGGATGACTTTGCTTGTTTTCTTCAGTAACTTCATTGTCTTATTAGTTATCAAAGGCTGGCAGGTCTAGGCTACAGATTTTTGCTTTTTGTTTTGTAGTAGAAGGACCAGCTAGTTCTTGCCCATCTGTTCTGGAGCTTCTGCAGCGATCTGGAAGTTAACAATCAGTTCGGCTTGAACAATTTACAGTGTGACGTGAGTCTTTCAGTTTCCCTGGCCTGGCTGTAGATATTTTTTTTTAATTTTTAAAATTTATTTTGTATGTGTATGAATGTACTCTCTGCATGTAGGATTGTGCACCCTTGTCCTGCAATGCCACGGAAGTCAAAAGAGGGTGTTGGATTACCGTGGAATTGGAGTTAAGACATGTGGGTGCTGGTGATCAAACCCGGGTCCTCTGCAAGAGCAGTAGGTGCTCTTAACCACTAGGCCATCTCTCCAGCCTGATATTTTAAGTGGCCTGCAGGGACCAGGTGACTTTACTGCTTGATTAAGCTCTGTCTGGTTCTGTTTGTCTGCCCAGGCCTGTTTGAGCAGGGCCACACCTGTGGATGCTTGTTGGCTGGCCAAGGAGCTCTGCCTTATTCAGATCACCTGCACAGGCCTGCCTAGTCCAGGCTGCTCCTCTGGTTTGGGAGCTGGAGCTGGAGCTGCTGTGTGTTGTGTCAGATTCACCCACCTCCAGGCAGGACTGCCACCACTGTGCATCAGTACACTTGCCAACTTCTAGGTTGGCTATGCCCTGCTGCCACTGCTCCTGACCACACTGCCAATTGCTGAGTGCTGCATGAGCTGCTGGCCTGGTTGGCTCCACCCCACCTCAACATTATTTTTAACTGTATACCAGTAATAGCTATGAAGTATATATTTTTACTTATGACTTCGCAAGTAACTTATTTATAATATAAATTCATTTGTGATTGATTTCAATAGCTTGCATAATTTTTTGAATAGTTACCTTTGTGTTGATTTGATAAAGCACTATGACCAAGAAAATTTATATAAGGAATATATGATTTGGCTTATAGGTCTAGAGGTATAGGAGTCATAGGAGTCCATCACGCCAAGGAAGCCATAGCAGAAGGGAGCCTGAGCAACTACCTGAGAAGTCACATCTTCAAGCACAGGCAACTAAGAATGATGTGAAATTATGGTAGGGCTATGAACTCTCAAGCCTGAACCCCTCCCCCTGTTTGCTTCCTCAACCATGGTTGCACCCATTCTAAGCCTACCAAAATATCACTACTATCTGGGAGGGGGTGTTCAAGTTCTTGGAGCCTATGGGGAAATTCTCATTCAAATGATCATATTTTTCCAGCAATATTGAAACAAAATACTTTGCAATGTTGCACCAAATGTCAGAATTCCATATCTGACTTTTTTAAGGTATAATGTACATTCCAAAAAACACATATAACAATGTGGTTTTCTCCTCATTGCCTGAGAGAAACACTATGGTTTATAGACGTTGTGTACATGGTTTTCCTTACTCTAATTATTACTCTAATACAGATGACTATAAGTCCTTACTTTAATTGCTATTGTACTGTAGGACTGTAGCATCCAATCTCTCTTTGATCTTCATATTTGCCCTATTCTCACGGCTAATTATGTATTTACTCAGTAAGTTTAAAACTGGATTGCATATTTAGAATCACAGACTGGATTCCATAAGACAAAAAGATGAATTTAAAAGGAGCTGAATAGTGACAAGATGGCCCAGAAGTTCGAGGCACTTGCCACCAAACCTGTTGGTATGAGTATAATCCCTGCATCTCACATGAAAAAAGAGAACTGATCTGCATGAACTGTTTTCTCACCTCTATATTTGCACTATGGTACATACATACCCCATACATACATGCATATGTACACATCACATTCAAAACAATAAATACATTTTAAAAGTATGTCGAATAGTTTACAAAATAGAAATATGGAGTACATTAAACTAAGAAAATAGGTAATATTTGTGAATCAAATAGCAATATATTTTATATATGTATTAAGATGACATATATCAACTCACAGAAATAGAGACAGAATCCATAAAATCAATGCAACTTTATGCCAGACAAAAATCTCAGCATGGAGGGGGGGATTGTGGGAGGTAGAAAAGAATCTCCAGTCTAGGAGAGTAGCTATTGGCAATTGATTAGTGCTGTAAGAGGAGAGTTAGTTTTCTATTTTAGGTATCTGATTTGTTATTTTTATTTCTCTGTGTTATGTGTATTGCTTGCATGTATTTAAGAGCACCCATGTCATGCAATGCCTGCAGAAGTCAGAAGAGGGCATGAGGATCCCTCAAACTGTAGTTAAGGAGGGTTTTTAGCTGCCACCTAGATGTTGGGAATTAAACCCTGGTCCTCTGCAAGAACATCTAGTGTCCTTAAATGCTGAACCATTTGTCCAGCCCCATTTTTCTAAATTTAACTAACAGACTCATTTGAATTTAACAGTTGCTTTGTAGTTAATATATGTTTTGAACCTTTAAGGGTGTGATGCCCAATAGGTTGACCAGGCTTCTCAGAGGATGAACTCACATCCAAGAGCACTTGAGAAACAAAAATCAGACTGGATAGGCTTTTAAAAATAATAATAGAGAACATACATTTAGGAGTGGAGATGAGATAGTTTGAATATGAATAATATGAGAAAAACCAGGTTAAATATCCACCCCATCAACAAAATCAATAGGTGCTCACTTCTTCCTTGACTAATTTCTAAACTCACCTTAATTTTTCTAATGCTTTCTCAATCTTCCTTCTATGATGAGTACATCTAAATGAGTCATTGTCTCAGGTGCTCCTTGGCTGCCAGGGACTTAGAGATGTAATTAATTTCCTGTATTAAGTTCAATAGCAGGAGACAGACATTCAAACAACAGCACAAAGGTTGAAGAATTTTATCTTCAAAATAGATTTAAATGCTAGGAAGCTGTACTAATGATAAGTAATTATTAAAGTGATGTCAATGGGATTTTGCCCTTGAGTCTCTTCAATTAGTCTTCTTTCTTTGTTGTATATTTTGCAAAATGTTCCAAATTTTCAGTGTGTCAATCATCTTTTCTATTTGACATGGCTCCCTCCAATTTTTATAACATTTTCCACATCTTCACCTGCATTTCAATTCTTCAACATGCCTAGGTAAATCTGACAATACAAGGAAAACACAATGTGCCACATTTGTAGCAATATTTTGAGTTTATCTGAGGAAGCTTTAAATATGAGGGCTTGTCCACTATGGCCTTTCTAGGTAATCCTCTGTTGATTTCATACCTCTCCTAGCTGACAATGGAGTACTTTCCATTGCTTACTTATGTCAGTTAAAAAAGAGAATCTTCTGAAAATGAATATTCATGGATCCTAGAATCTTTTTAATCCTTGGGTAAAGTTAAAACTATGTTGAGCAGATAACAAGCCACACCATATATTTCCATATAATATGCACTTTTCTGTTTGTACCTGTATCACATAACCCTTTGAAATTATAACTTCTCATTATAACTTTAGAATAAATTATACTTTAAGTCTATCAATTAAACTTCTTTGAAGCTTTTAATGACTTGAACTATCAAAGCTTTATTTCCTGAGACTTGGCATTGCTGAATAAGGTGTTTTCATTTTATATAAGCAATAAATTGGTGAAAATATTGGTTAATTACCCTCGGTAAAATGAATGATTATGGAAACAAACACTCGCATGCATCTCAAGAGAAATTACATGGGAAAACCAAGTTAGGATGTTCATTGTAAATTCTTTCTAATAATCAGACACTTGTTCAGTAATGTTCTTTCCCTGTCCACTTAATTCATCATAAAGCTTTCACATCAAGATTGTTTTTGAACATTGTCAGTCACATTAATACTAAAATTTCCATTAGCATTACACAGTAATGGTAGAACAGATTAAACACATTTTAACATAGTGTGTTCTTTTTCAAACCATCTTTCATTTCCATGAAAATGTTGAAATTAGGCTCTAGGTGGGTGTAGCTTTTTATCAATATGTCAAATCAATTGAATCTGATCACAAGAATTAAAAATTAATGAGCTTCTTCTCATTTGATCCTTTTTTATCTTTCGGATATACTATACTTGTACAAAATCATAGTCACTGAAAATGCAAAGCTAAGACAGCATATTTATATAGTGTAATGTTTGGAGAATACTGAATCTGGAACTAAGTATACTATCTAATATTCATGAATTCTCCCCCTGGAACATTATTTGTAGACAAAATAGAGGATGTAGACAAAATAGAGGATGTGTCCATCATGGACTATCAGTAAATTATTTTATTCTATACATTCTCTTCCTCCAACAAATACAGTATTTCTCTTCCACTATCAACCGACCAATTGTTACTAGTTTTCCATATGGACCCAGTCCCAGTCACCTTAATGTATTTGAGTCTGATATGCATCTGATATAAACCTTAGTGGAGTGGTTTGAAAGAAAATGTCCCCCATAGCCTCCAAGTACTTGAATAATTTGCTCAAATTGGTGATGCTCATTGTGGAGATTTTGGAGGTGTGGCCCTGCTGGAGGAAGCATGTCATTGGTGGCAGACTTTGAGAGTTCATAAACCTGCTCCACTTCCAGTTTTTCTCTCTGCTTCATGGAACTGCTTGATGATGTGAATGATCAGTGTTTTTCCTGGACCACTTTTGCCATGTGTCCCAGGACAGGATAGGTTCTCATCCCTCTTCAACTATATAAACCAAATAAACTCATACTTTTATGAATTGCATTGTACATGGTGGTTTATCACAGAAACAGAAAAGTAGCTCATAAACATATCAAAGTCTTACCCAATCTGCTGCACATACCCAAGCAGGTGTATTCACAGTTAATTTTACTGTTGGTTACTAGAGTATACATTATTAGAAAGAAGAAATATACACAAACACATATGTAAAATTTGTGTAATATGCTATATACACAGCCTTTCTGGTATATACATGCATTTATAAATGTATATTTGAAAAGAAATCTGAAGAGGAGCTAATCAGGGGCCATAATGGCAAACACAAATAGGAGCAAAGTGCATGACATACAAGAAGATGTCATAATGAAATGTAACTTTTACATTTTTATTTATTGACTATTATTTTATGTATATGTGTGTTATACCCTCATGTGTGTAAGTGCACCCATGTCATAGACTGACCATGGAGGACAGAAAAGAGCCTAGAATCCTTGGCATCTGGATTTATAGATGGTTATTGGCTGCTGGTATTTGAACCTGGTTCTTCTGCAAGAGCAGCCAGTGCTTTTAACTGCTGAGCCTTCTCTCCAGACCAACGAAACATATAATTTTACTGATAATTTAATTTTTAAAAAATTCAGGAGAGAAGTGAACATTTCTGAGATTTATAGGCTGTCTAAATCCCATGCATTTGGAAGCTAGCTTCTTATAAGTGATGAATCTTTAATGTATTAGGAAGGCTACTAACCAGTGCCTGAAAACAGATACTATTAGGTAAAAGTTCAGGAAGGAAAACTCTATATAAATAAAGTGATTAACTAGTTTTAAAAATTGAACAAAACAAACTGTACAAATTATTATACAATGTTACATGGATGAAATGAAGGGGAAAACGGAGAAGTATTTTGGGATATCTCCTGTAGAGGAACTAAAGATGAGCATTCTGAGACTGTGTTTCTTGGATTTTTGGTGAGAGTTATAATTCAGTACTGTGATTTCAGGTGTGAAGACAATAAAAAATTAAGTGAAATGGGCCAAACCTGAATATAGAGAAATATAGATTGATCAGTAGGTTCATTTCACCCCAGTCATTTCCCTTGCTGGCGGTTCTGTGCTCACCTGGTCATGGGATTTTGATTCATTGTCTGCTGCTTCATTATTTTCAGTATTTTGAGTGTGTTGCTTTTCATTACACACAACTGATAGTTCTTTTGTGACTGTAACATTTGTCTTTATGAATAATCATCTGGCTTCTTTTTTGTGCAAGACAAAATTTGGAGCAATGTCATATCTTATAACTATTTTTTTTCCTGTAAAATATATGATTTTTACACACTCAGTGTATCAGACATTTCTAAGAAGAATGGGAGAAATTCACACTTAGAAATTAAGTAATTAATATACATTCATTGAATTTTTAGTCAAGTATTTTATTTTTGAGAAAATCTGTCTGTGTGATGGTAATAAGCTGGTGCTAATTTTGTCAATTAGCCAACATACTGGTAATATCTTTCTTTTTCCAACTTCAAAAATCAGTTTTTTAATAGCAAAATAATTACTATTCTGTAAAGATACTTTTTGTATTTCTTTGTATGAATATAAGTTTTCTGAGCTGTTTTAGACTCATAGTGTTATCCCATACTCTTTTTTCTTTTTTTTTTTTTTACTATTTTTAATTTTATGAATTTATTTTAAATAATCCAATTCAGTTCAGGCATATTTCCCTTTCCCTTCCCCCCACCCCACCCCACCCCATCCCAGATCATGCATTCTGCCATAACTGTCCTGCATCTTTCTCTCAGTTTTTTTTTCCATTTTTTAGCAATAAGTGATAATTTATGAGTACAAGCATCCTTCATGTAAAACCAATTTGCAAGCAGTTGTGCCCAAACACCTACAGCCCCACCATCCAGTGGGGGGTGACAGGTTGTTTGTTCAATCAAGTTGATCAAATGAGTGTCCAGACTACATTGCTGTAGTTTCACCATTCACCCCAATCGCAGCCCTTACATTCTACCACGCCCCCTCTTCCGCAGGTTGTTCCCTAGGCTTAGAAAAGGGGCACAGGTGGATGAGAAGCAAAACAGTCTACTTTCTCTGGAGCTGTTGTCTTGGTCTCTGGTCAATTCTGGCTGTTTTTTTTTCATGGGCTGACAGTTTGTCCAGGAATAACCTTTTGATCCTACTAATGAAGCACAAGCAATTAGATATATAGGTATTTAAACAGTATTAATTGTTATTGTAGGTTACTTTGGTATAGACACAGATATTTGGATGGTATGTTAATCCATGAATTATATTTTTTTCTGTTAAATATGACAGGGTCTTACTGTGGCTTGTAACATCTCCTAACCATTAGAAGATGTAAGTTTGTGGCATTAACCATGGGTTATTCCTCCAAGGAGAGAGCCAATAGCCAATTAGATTTGGGATATATGGGCATATGGCTGCCTCTGCTGCACAGTGTTTCCCGGCAGATGAGGTGTAGCTGGTGATAACGGAGGAGTCTTGCTTGACGCAAGGAGACCCATATTTGCTTTATTGGTTTAGTGGCCTTTGTAACACTCTCTGGTATTCCAGAGACCATCTGTACACTTGCATGTGTGGTCTCAATACATCTTTCTCATGTTAACGTCAGGTCTTCGACAGCCGGGCCTTATCGCCTCTCTTCTTGCAGGTATCCCAGTTTGGAGACAAGGAGCCTTTACCTTTTGAGGGAGCTTGGATCCCCTAGCCAACATCTCCTTGGTAGAATAATCCATTGCTAATGTCAGAGCTCTTATATTAATATATTTTGCTTAAGTGCATAGCTTAAGGAGACCTTAGTATTATATTTGGTTCTAAATAGAGAATAATCTTTTTCACAGGTCCTATGTCTATTAGTCAGTTAAAGAAGGCAGTTTTACCGGTTTTATAAGAGATTACCTCTATAACAGTTGGCTCCAATTTACAGTTGGAGAACGACCTCATCATCATCATATTTCTCCTTGTTCTATGGGGGGGAAGTAAGAAAGTCTCTCGTATTAATTCCTTTGTGGCACCTAGAAGGTAAGTTTCGTTAGGACTCATTATAAATAGTTGTTACAAGTAGCATCCACAGAGGGGTTTGATGTTTGTAGCAATCTGAGGCTTTTCTTCGTTTCAATGTTCAGACTGGCCAACCTTTCTGTTGGCACTTTCTGGTACATCCTACTCAGTGCAAAGCTGTATCTTTTATTTCTCAGCCATTAAGTTGGTGATACATTGTCCTGTTGGAACATACAAATCATTTCCTGTAGTTAGTTTTAAGATTTGAATTCACGTTTTTTGACAAAAAGATTTCATATCTATCTGTATTTCCCCTACTTTTTTTTTCAGCTTTTTGTTTTTTGACCCATGAGTCACCAGAAGGCAGTTGTATTATATATACCTATAGGGTGGAGTCAAGGCACAGATTTCATCAATTTCACCCATGCTATTTTGGGTCACTGTATGTGATTAACTTGGGAAGCGAAATTAATTTTTAACTTAAATCATCTTATAGGTGAAAGATAATAATATAAGGTGATACTGTACATCAGAAAAATTATGGAGAACATTTGTATATGCCAATCCCAAAGTTATTGTTATACAGATTTTAAGTAAAACAAATGTGGACAACAGCAATTTATATCTCCATTTAACTCAGATGCATTACCGTTTTTATCAGAGCCTGTAAACCAATGTTATTTGATATACACATATTTATTTTTACTGAGTCCTAAAACACCATGTAACCTGTAGATAGTGTCTGGGCAAAACTGGATACTTGTTGAACTCGTGTCAAATAAATAATCATTAATCGAATATACACCCATGTCCCTCTCCTGCCCCTCCCACCCTTTCCAATTCACCATTTCAGTCAGTTTTCTGATGCAGTCTTTCTGTTGTTGTTCTTGTACTATGCATCCCTCTCCATGAGAAATATTTATATCTGGGTTAGTGGCACTAGTATCCACATATGAGGGACATCATTTGTCGTTTGTTTTTCTGGGACTGTGTTATTTCACTTAACATAATGTATTCTAGCTCCATCCATTTACCTGCAAAGTTCATGATGTCTTTACCACTGCATAGAACTCCTTTCTAAACATGTACCACATTTTCTCTATCCAGTCGTCAGTTGAGGGGCACCTGGGCTGGTTCCAGCTTTTTGCTATTGTGAACAGAGATGCAATAAACATAGCTGTGCATGTATCTTTGCAGTAAGATGTGTCTTGTGGGTATATACACAGGAGTGGTATGACTGGGTCAAATGGCAGGCTCATTTTGAGTCTTCTAAGGGTTCTCCACACTGCTTTCCATAGTGGCTGTACAAGTTTACATTCCCACCAGCAATGGATGAGTGTTCCCCTTTCCCCACAACCTCTCCAGCACTTGGTATCATTCATGTTCCTGATCCTAGCCAGTCTTATTGGAGTAAGGTGATATCTCAGAGTGGTTTTAATTTGCATTTCCTTAATTATCAGAGATGTTGAACACTTCTTAAGATGTTTCTCGGCCATCTCTAACTCCTCCTCTGTGAAGTCTCTATTCAGATCTTTGCTCCATCTTTTGAATGATTCATTTGTTTTCTTTCTTCTTTGTTTTTTGAGTAGCTTGTATACTCTGGAAATTAATGCTTTGTCAGATGTATCTGCTGTGAAGGTTTCCTCCCACTCTGTGGGTCTTCTCCTCACTTCCTTTATTGCTTCCTTTGATGTACAGAAGCTTTTGAGTTTAATGAGGTCCCATTTGTCAATTGTCGATCTTATTTCTTGTGCAGCTGCTGTCTGATTTAGGAAGTCTTTTCCTACACCTATGTCTTGTAGTCTGCTGCCAAGCTTCTCTTCTATCACCTCCAGAGTTTGGGGTTTCACGTTGAGGTCTTTGGTCCATCTGGAGTTGACCTTTGTACAAGGTGAGAGGTAGGGGTTTAATTTCATTCTTCTACAAGTGGTGATCCAGTTTTGCCAGCACCACTTGCTGAAGATGCTGTCTTTCCTCCATTGTGTCTTCTTGGCCCCCTTGTCAAATATGAGGTGGCTGAAATTGTATGAGCTCAGGTTTGGATCTTCAGTTTTATTCCATTGGTCAACTGGTCTGTTTTTGTGCCAGTACCAGGCTGTCTTTATGACTATAGCCCTGTAGTATAGTTTGATGTCTGGTATAGCGATCCCCCCTGTATTGCTCTTTTCACTCAGGGTTGCTTTGGCTATTCGGGGTCTTTTGTTTTTCCAAATGAAATTGAGGATTTTTTTTTCCAAGCCTGTGAAGAAACTCTTGGGGATTTTGATTGGGATCGCATTAAATCTGTACACTAGTTTGGGTAGGATGGACATTTTTACTATATTTATTTTCCCAATCCATGAGCATGGGAGGTTTGTCCATCTTCTGATGTCTTCCTCAATTTCCTTTTTCAGGGGTTTAAAATTTTTGTTGTAGAGATCCTTGGTGTCTTTGGTTAGGTTTGTTCCTAGGTATTTTATTGTTTTTGAGGCTATTGTGAGTGGGAAGGTCTCCTTGTAGTCCTTCTTCAATTGCTTGTTGTTGGTGTACAGAAAGGCTACTGATTTTTCTAGGTTTATTTTGTATCCTGCCACTTTACCAAAGCTCTTAATCGTTTCTAGGAGTTTTCTGGTGGAGTTCTTAGCATCCCTTAGGTAGACAATCATATCATCAGCAAAAAGGGATAGCTTGACTTCCTCTTTTCCAATTAGAACTCCTTTAATTTCCTTTTCTTGCCTTATTGCCCTAGCTAGGGTTTCTAGCACTATATTGAAGAGGAGTGGTGACAGGGGGCAGCCTTGCCGAGTTCCTACCTTTAAGGGGAATGCTTCTGTCATTTCCCCATTTAGGATGATATTGGCTGTGGGTTTTCTGTATATGGCTTTGATTACATTGAGGAATGATCCCTCCAGACCAATTCCCTCCAGGACTTTAAACATGAAAGGGTGCTGGATTTTGTCAAAGGCTTTCTCCGCATCAATTGAGATGATGGTGTGGTTTTTGTCCTTCAGTCCATTGATATGTTTGATGATGTTTATTGATTTTCGTATGTTGAACCATCCCTGCATGTCTGGTATGAATCCAACTTGGTCATGGTGGATGATTTTCTTGATGTGAGTCTGTATGCGATTTGCCAGAATCCTGTTTAGAATTTTGGCATCTGTGTTCATTAGGGAGATGGGTCTATAGTTCTCCTTTTTGGTTGTATCTTTCCCTGGTTTTGGTAGTAGCGTAATGCTGGCTTCATAGAAGGAATTTGGGAGAAGTCCCTCCATTTGTATCCTTCTAAACAATTTAAGTAGTAATGGTTGTAAGTCTTTACGAAATATTTTATAGAATTCTGCCGTGAATCCATCCGGGCCTGGGCATTTTTTGGTTGGGAGGCTACTTATTACATCTTCGATTTCTTCCTGTACTATTGGTCTGTTTAGGCTGTCGATCTCTTCTTGGTTGAGCTTTGGTGATTCCCAGGATTTCAGATATTCATCCATTTCTTCTAGGTTTTCAAACTTAGTAGAATATAAGTTTTTGAAGTAGTCCCGTATGATTGTCTGGATCTTTTCATTGTCTGTTGTGATATTTCCCCTTTCATCACAGATTCTATTGATTTGGAGTTGTTCCCTCTTTCTTTTGGTTAACTGGGCTAGAGGTCTGTCTATCTTGTTTATTCTCTCAAAGAACCAACTTTTGGATTCATTGATTTTTTGTATGGTTTTCTTTGTTTCTATTTCATTGATCTCTGCTCTGATTTTTGTTATTTCTTCTTGTCTGCTCCGTTTAGGGTTCATTTGTTGTTGTCTCTCAAGTATTTTTAGCTGCAGTGTTAGATCATTCACTTGTGCTCTTTCTGTTTTTTTAATGTAGGCACTTAGAGCTATAAACTTCCCTCTTAGGACTGCTTTTAAAGTGTCCCATAGGTTTTGCTGTGTTGTATTATCATTGTCATTCAGTTCCAGGAATGTTTTTTTTTCTTTCTTTATTTCTTCCTTGACCCATTCATTATTCAGGAGAGTGTTGTTTAGTCTCCATGTGTTCTTGTAGGTTGTAGGGTTTATCCTGGTGTCCATATTGAGCTTTTTTGCACTGTGCTCTGATAGAATGTATGAGATTATTTCACTCTTTTTATGTTTGTTGAGTTTTCTTTTTTTCTGTGTCCCAGTATATGGTCTATTTTGGAGAATGTTCCATAAGGTGCTGAGTAGAAAGTATATTCTCTGGTGTTTCGGTGAAATATTCGATAGATGTCTGTGAGGTCCATTTGGTGTATTGTGTCATTTAGTTAAGATGTCTCTCTGTTTATCCTTTGTCCTGTTGATCTGTCTAGGAGACTTAATGGGGTATTGAGGTCCCCTACTATTAGTGTGCTGGTGTTAATCTGTGCCTTGATATCCTGAAGAATTGTCTTTATATAGTTTGGAGCACCTGTGTTTGGTGCATATATATTCATGATTGTGAGATCTTCAACATCAATCGATTCCTTTAATAATGATGTAATGGCCCTCTTTGTCTCTTTTGATTTATTTTGCTTTGAAGTCTATTTTGTCTGATATTAGAATAGCCACACCCACTTTCTTTTTGGTACCATTTGCTTGGCATACTTTCTTCCATCCTTTCACCTTAAGTTGATGCCTATCCTTGGAAAAGAGATTGGCTTCTTGTAGACAGCATATAGATGGGTTTTGTTTCCTAATCCATTCTCCCAGTCAATGCCTTTTGATTGGGGACTTTAGCCAATTAATATTTAAGGTTATAATTGAAAGATGTATGTTGCTTCCTTTCACTTTATTATCCATTTGGACTTCTAGCCTCTGATTTTGCTCCTAAGGTTATGTTTTTATTCGTTTCTTTTCCTAGGTGTTTGAGCATTGTTGCTCCTCTCTTCTGCCCTTTGAATTGCTTCAAGTATTTTATGAAGATTTGGTTTTCCGGACATGTATTCCATCATCTTGTTTATGTCATGGAAGATTTTTCTCTCTCCTTCAACTATAGTCGAAATTTTTCCTGGGTAAAATATTCTGGATTGGCATCCATAGTCCCTTAACACTGGGAATGCTTTGCTCCATGTTCTTCTTGCTTTCATGGTTTGAACTGATAAGTCAGTTTTAATTGTGATGGGTTTCCCTTTGTATGTGGACTTGTTTTTCTTTTGTAGCCCTCAGAATGTTGTCTTTGTTTTGGGCAACTAACATTTCAACTATGATATGGCGTAGGGTGTTTCTTTTATGATCTTGTCTATTTGGGGTCCTATATGCTTCTTGTATTTCTATGGGTTTGTCTGTTTTTAGTTTGGGGAAATTTTCATCTATTATTCTGTTGAAGATCTGATCAATACTATTCTCTTGAGATTCTTCTCCTTCCTCTATTCCTATGATGTGGAGGT
>VZQC01005228.1:3188156-3212358 GCA_009823505.1 Rhizomys pruinosus
GGAGGGAGCAGAACAAAGAAAATCAGATCTGGAAGATAACCACAAGAGGAGAATTAAAAGTTCAAATAAAGATTAGGAAAAAATTTTAAAAATACACAAAATGGAACAACCAGGAAATATGGGACACCTTGGAGAGATAACCCATGCTTGATGCCACAAGCTTACATCTCTACAGGTTAGGAGATGTTAGAGAGCCACAAGTAAGACCCTGTCATATTAACAGGGGGGAAAATTGTATTTCAATAAGGAGGATTACATATCCAAACTATTGGTGCTATGCTCAAAGTAACCTACCATAACTAAGTAGTGCTGCTGAAATACCTATATATCTAAGTGCTTGTTTCGTATCAGTAGTGGTCGAAAGGTTTTATTCCTGGACAAATCTGTCAGCCCAGGAAGGAAACAGCCAAATTGACCAGAGTCCAAGTCAAAAGCTCCAGAGAGAGGGGACGGTTTTACCTATCATCCAACTGGGCCCCTTTTCTAAGCCTAGGGAACACCATGCGGAAGAGGGGGCTGTGGTAGAATGTAAAGTCTGCGATGGGGGTGAATGGTAAAACTACAACAATGTTTTTTTAGCTCTGGACAATTATTTGATCAATTTGAGTGAACAAACAACCTGTCTCCCCCCACTATATGGTGGGCTGTAGAGTTTTTTGGGCACAACAGCCTGCAGATTGGGTTTGCAGGAAGGATGCTTGTACTCATGATTATCACTTATAGCTAAAAGAGGAAAAAAAACGGAGAAAGATGCAAGACGGTTATGGCAGAATGCATGATCTGGGATGGGGTGGGGGTGGGGGGAGAGGGAAGGGAAATAAGCCTGAACTAAATTGGAAAAAATGTAGGAAAGAGCACAAAAGCATCAATAAAAACTAATTAAAAAAAAAAAGAAAAAGATCAAAACCTCCTCAGCGCCCCCCCCCCCCCCCATATGTCCCCACACAAACACACACACACACACACACACACACACACACACACACACACGCACACACACACACACACACACACACACACATACACACACACAGGACCAATTTGTATTGTGGTGGGTGGGGTACCATTGAACAGAACATTGTTCATCTTCTACCAGAGTCTTCTTTCATGAAACAAATTCACTTTCTCTTTTCCAGCAGCACTCAATTACCCAAAGCTACTGAGCTACAGTGGATCTTCCTTCCCATCTCCCCTCTCCATGCTGGGATTTGTCTGCTTTGAGCATGAGCAGGCCTTGTGCTTATTGTCCCACTATTATCCTTATATATACCAAATATAATGGCATGTAGGCCATGCTACCCAATTATCGTAACTTAACATTTGAGACAAAAGAAGTTACAGACATGCTAAGAATCTGAAAACCAGCCTTGGTGTGGTTATTCTGTTTATTTTGCCACTAGATCATACCCTTTTTTCTTCTCGTCCTCTCACCCAACTGTTCATTCATTCCACCAAACTTAAGCATTAAATTAACAAATGTGTTTGTTTCTGTGAGTATATATGTTTGAAGCTTCCTGAATATGAAATAATTCTAATGACAAATAAATATTTATGCTTTTCCGCTAGTAATCTTTTTTATTATGGAGTCCTGAGCCATGAACCTAGAAATGGGTGGGGAAATATTAATTCATTTTTCCTATACATTCAAGCTCTGTTGATCCAACTGAAATCACATTCACACATACAACCTCATTCATCTTTTTAATTTCCAGTTCTCAATATTCTATATCCTAACTAAAGTTCTCATTATCTCCTGCTTGGATTGTTCCTTGCTGCCAATCGATTGTTCACACAACTGTCAGAACAATCTTCACAAATAGTGGTTGGACCAACAAATTCCCTAACTTTAAATCCTGCCTGGCTTCCTACAATGGTTTTCAGCTTTTAAACATGGCCTATAAAGTCTTTTATATTTTTGTCTCCTGACTCCCAGTACCACCCAGCATAGAATTCATCAATAGACATGCTTCTCTGCTATCCAATAAAAATATTTCTAGAATCTTAATTATGTTGAAATAATATTTGCATCATGTGGTAAACACCTATTTTATATTCTCTCTTTTCTGCTTAAAACGGACCATCTTTGTCTAAATTTGTTGACATGGATTTTAATCTAGTAAGGCTCATTTTACGTAGTGAGTCTGTTTCTTCTGGAGTTAAAAGGATCAGCTCTCTCCACCTTATTCTGGTAAAATATTAAAACTTATCAGGTCTCTCTGGTACTTCTCATACATTTTCTTCCTAGAGAGTCATATTACAGATTTTCTGTGTGTCTTGTACATATCTGACACCACATAGAATTTGGAATGCTTCCGTTAATAATCAAGAACATACAAATATCATTACATTGTTATAAATCTCTCATTTTAAATACATATAAAATAGATAATTATCAATTGTGCTTTAGTTTCTGTAAGAAAAAACTATTACATTTAACATAAAATATCAGTATTTATGATAAAATATTATCATCTACCAAGAAGTATGTGTATTAGAAAGATAATTTATAAAAATTAGAAAGAAGAAGTTAGGAGAAAATAGAGACTATTGACTTATAAGAAAAAACTTGATTAACTAGGAGACAGACCTGTGCAAAAATACAGAAAGTGTTTAGGAAGAGATATGAAACCATTCCTAGGCCTTGCTCATTATGTGGGTAGCAAAATATTTAACTTATCAGAGTTTTGTCAAGGGCTTTAGGATTATATGATTGTTTTTCTCTTGTTCTAAGGTACCAATATGTTTATCTTTTGCTGCAAAGTAATGAAAATCCATATGGAATAATCTTGAAATGTAAAACTAGAGATGTGTAAAAGTACATGTATTGTCATCCTCCAAAAAATGACTATTACATTTGAAGATTCTTTCAGGCCTACTGGCATACATCAATCATATTTTAAATATAAAAGACATAAAATCCTAAAAGTATAAATGATATAATGATAGAAAGATACGCTATAAGATACAATTAAAGTTAAAAATGATTAATCAAGTACATGGGATATTTTGAAAGAATGTTGATATCCACTCTTATAGAAATAAAATAACTAAGTGTTTACAACTTAGCTATCATTGATAAAGGGTTCAATACATTATAAAGTCAGGGAGTGTCCTCTTCTAAAGGTAACATATTGACTGACCCCTTATTACCACCTTATGAAAGAAAAGTTGGGTGAGTTAAATTCTTTCTCAACAAACTTTATCCAGAAATAATTTTCTTCTGAACAAGACTTCAGGCACTTTTCCTATAATCTAACATTTAAACATTAAATAAAGGTCAAGAATATGTTAATGACAGGCATGCAAAGTTCAGTGCATTCATTTTTTCCAACTAACCATGTTTTCTCATTTTGTTTGCTGCCCTTGTTGGAGCTCTATATCTATCTTTCTGAATCTTACCAATTTATGTACCTCTCTTGCTTCCCAGCTCTATTCACAAACAGGATTTTTCTAGAAGTCATAATTATTAGAACTCTCAAAATTTACTGATGAATAAATTACAATGTGTTACTTCCCAGCCTCATTCTTTAACTCTATGAGTATTCTTTTATCACTAGAGACAATCACAATATCTGCCACCCCTTCTCACTTCTATATGTATTCTCTGAATCATTCTTAACATAAAACTCAGGCAACCATTATTTCTGAATAGAATTTGCTACTTGAAATGAGATTTTCTTATCATTTCTGGAAGCTAGTTAAATAAAGTACAAATAAATATTATGCTAAAATAGATTTCTTAGTATTGATTAAACCATGCAATTAATATGGCTCTTGTGGCATTTAATGTCAAAGTTACTTTTGCCCCCTATATCTGTCACTATTGACTATGTTTTCCCATTAAATAAACTACTGCTTCTGAGTTTCCTCTTTTTATTTCTAAACTTAAATAGGTTTTGTACTACATTTAGCTATTTATTTTGTGGGTCAGGGGTGTGCTTGCTAAAGCACATGTATGGGGAGTCAGAGCATTCCTCACTGTGGTCATTCTCTCCTTCCACCATGTAAGGACTGATCCCAAGTTGTTTGCCTTGTCTGCATGGGTTTTGCCTGTTGAGGAAACTCAACTCCCATTTTCTTATCTTTTATGTATTTCATTCTGCTTAAGTGTTATTCATTTTGGTTTGAAACATATTCTTGTTTCCTAAAATCCCAGAGAAAGATAAGTTGTTTACTCTCTGCAAATATTTTTTTTTAAATATCAGTCCATAATTTTGAAGTTAGGATATAGCTATTTCAAACATGGTATGGCGGAATGAGCCTTTAATTCCATCCCTTGGGAGGCAGAAGTAGGTGAGACTTTGCCAGACTAAGGCCACCCTGGTCCATACTGTGACTAGGGAGAACTTGTCAAAACAAAAACAAAAACAAAGAAACAAACGATCATGATAATGCTATTTCTATTCTATTTAAGGGTTAATGAAAGAGTGGTTTGAGTACAAAAATGTTTGTTTTATAAGGGAATGAGGGTAATCAGTCTAGAGACTATGTTGTCTACATGGTGTTCAGGGAGCCAGGATCCTCCTACTTTCTTGTTCAGTGATTGTCAATATTGAGGTGCTAACTCAAGTCTTTCCAAGGCTGCTCAAGGCACTGCTATCAGGTTCATAATTATCTTGCTGATAAGGGGAGAATTTGAAGCAGCAGGCTACCTCTTCTTTTAGTGCTATAACCCAGACCCCTGACACCACATGTTTATCAAGATCTTACTGTTAAAACATAGTTACATAAATACCTAAGGCTGCTGGTAAATGCAATTCTGATGTAATTAATCTGTGTGAAGCTAAAATTGAAAAGTTGTATTATTAAATGAACAGAAGAGAATTTATATGGAGGACATTTAGATAATTGTTCCAAGCTAATCTTTTCCAAACTGATGGCATCTCTGAGTTCTAGTCAAATAATTTGCCTGCTCTGTATATTACATCAGTGTTTCACACTCGTGGTTTTCCTATTCCACAAATTTCTCCTCTAAGCATCTTCATTTCTTTCACACTGAAACATCAACCTTATTCATATGAACCAATAATGAAAATGGTTTGGTTTGTAGAGTCACAGGTTTGAAGTTAAAGAATTCAGAGAAGTCATTAAATCAATCATTTTTTGGGAGGTGATTTTGAGACAGCATCTCCCTTAGTCCCAGCTGGCCTGGAGCTCACTCTGTATACCAGGCTGGCCTTGGACTCACAGAGATCCGCCTGCCTCTGCCTCCCAAGTGCTAGAATTAAAGGCATGTGCCACCATGCCAGCAGTTAATCAATATTTTTTATAGAATTTTAGTAAATAGTCAATGAGATAATATGTGGGAAAGTCTAAATAGGGAAAGTCCATGAAAATGCTGGCAAACATTCCATTTCTAAGTAGTGTTTCGTAACTGTGTTTAGAGTATTATTATCAGATAGTTTCCCAACTTGGCCTTCCATCAATTATTTACTTCACCAAAGTCTTAACTAGATGTTAGACCCTTATCATCTGCAGAAACACAGCTCAACTGCCTTTTGAAACTTTCAGCCTTAGAGGAATTAAGCTCCTATCCACAGAGGATGTTTGCTGAGGTTGGGGATTTAAGTTGCCTTCAAATGAGAGAATGGCATGCCGCTATTCACTTGGTAGTGTACCATACTGTATGAACTCAACTTTGGGCTTACTTAGTCAAGGATCTCGATTATGGAGGCATTTCTAATGCAACAGCTTTTAATCTTCACATTCTTTTCCTGGGTCATTTTGTATTCATTTAATCTACTTAACATAACTAATTTTGGCGATATACAAATTCCATCAAATTATAGCAATTCTGCTGGTAACTATAGCGACGTGTGTTCCTTCTTTACCAGAAAGTAGAAACTTAGTTTGAATTAGAGTTTACTTTATTTAACTCAGAAAAACAAAGAGCATTATGTACTCAAGATTCCATTTTGAAATTGTGGACCTCATGTTTGAAGGTAAAAATTAAAAATCATTTAGGGTCACATTAACTGTGCTTTAAAATAGTATAACATGATTTAGTCTCTGCTCTGGTAATATTGTGCAGATTTTGTTAGAAATAGAAGATGGAATAATGAGTTTCAGTCAAGCGTACTCTGAAGTCTTGTTGGCTGTACAGGTCAATGATTTAAAATATCTTGAAAATGTTTATTCTTCCAATTGATGGACAATACAAGGAAAAGAGTGGTAATAATTAATGAAAACATACTTTTGTCAGTTGTTTACTATATTACACATTTTACATGAATTTATCTAAAACTTAATGGCAATCCTGAGAGAAAGGTTTTTATTAAATCTCCCTTTTCATAATAAGAAAAATGAAATTCAAACAGCTTAAGCATATTGCTTAAATCACAAATCTTGTAGGCTCAGGACAAACCCCAGGCCACCTGCTTGGAAACTCTTATTTGATCTTCAGGATCATGTTACCCTCTGGCAACACATGAAAATGAGGAACTATTTGAATGCCTTAAAACTAGCATTTTTAAACAAGGTAAAATACCATTTAGGGGCTGGAGAGATAGCCTAGCGGTTAAGAACACTGACTGCTCTTGCAGAGGACCGGGGTTCAATCGCTAGCACCCACATGGCGGCTGAGAACCATCTTTGACTCCAGTTCCAGGAGAATCCGAACACCTTCTTCTGATCTTCTGATCTCCGCGGCATTGCATGACACGGGTGTACAAACCTACATGCAGACAGTACATTCATATACATACAAGAATAAATAAACAATTAAAAAAAATACCATTTGAAGGTAATTTCTAGTTTTTGCTCTAAAAGCATGCAGTTTGGGTATTGTTGAACAATGTAGTTCAGTCTATTTTCTTTATAATTTATTGCTGATTATGCACGAGGTATAAATATTGTCAGATACAATTAGGAAGTAACACATTTTTGAGTAAATAATATAAATATGTTTTTTTTAGTTTATTTTTATTGATGCTTTGTGTATTTCATACATCATTTTCCAATTCAGTTCAGGCATATATCCCCTTCCCTTCCCCCCGACCCCACCCCTACCCATCACAGATCGTGCATTCTGCCATAAGTTTTCTGCATCTTTCTCTGCTTTTTTGTTTTGTTTTGTTTTCATTTTTTTAACAATAGGTGATAATTTGTGAGTACAAGCATCCTTCATGTAAAACCAATTTGCAAGCAGTTGTGCCCAAACCCACACAGCTCCTGGGTCCCACCATCCTGAAAGGGGGGGCTTGTATATTCAAATATGTTTTTATGAAGTATATTAATTGGATTTTAAGTTAATCTTCAAAAAGAAGATGTTGAAGACTGTGTAATTGAATTAATTCTATCCAGACAGAATGTTAGCCATAGGATCTGTGAAATGTGAGATGTATGTTTTCATTTTTCCCTGCAGGGTAACAAATCAATCCACAAGGTCTCACAATATATACATGACATAGACACACATGACATTTTAATTTTTATGTCTCAGGAAGAAATATAGTTAAATATCATGCTTTTTATTTCAATTCAAGTTTTGAACATGGTTTTGAAAAAAATATATATGTTGATTGGTTCCATATTTTCATTGTGGGTATTAATATGCAGACATATATTCTCACAGCCAATTATTTAGGCTAATTATTCAATATTCAAGTTACATGTAACTTGATCCAAATTATAAAATTTGAGTTTATAATTTTCCTAAACCAAATATTGTAATAGCTTGTCCATATGGTTAAAATGAAAATCTCTAAATGCTTAGTGAAATTAAAAGAAATAAAGTTATGTTTAGAAGACCGTGTATAAAAGAAAAATCAGAGATCAATTTCAAAGCCAAGGAATCCCTGAGGCCCTCCCCAACTTTCTCATTTTAGTCCTAGAACAAATGCCAGCCTTTCGTTCATTTGAGCATACACAGCATGTAACCTTTACATGGCAAAGCTCTGATCAATTTGAATTTCCTATCCTATAATTTTGAAAATCAAAGAAATGAAATCCCACTTTCTAAACTTGCAAAGCGGGAATAACAGCTCCAACACCTTTATTATTGCTTGGTTTATGGTTATACGACCAGCTAAACGAAAAATTGGCGGCTAAGTCATATTCTACTCTGGAGAAAGTACAGGCTTGGTTCACAGTAGTTATTGGCTAGATTAAATGAATTAGTGAGCACTGATATCAAAGCACAAAAATTTCCCCATATCTAGCAATCATAATAGCTATCCTGCTCAGTATGAAAATCCAGAGCAGCTAGAAAATTAACAGACTTCAGCCCTGACTTCTTGTCTCAAACATAAAATGCCACATAGCTACAGGACCTTCTGACTTAGAGTCCATTAAACTGTCATTAATACCATTTGTTCTCACCTATATATGAGAACACATTTAAACATTTGCAAAAGCAATTTGTCTAGTTACAGCATAGCCCCTGTCCAAGGTAACAAAATGCAGAAAGGACAAACATCTATCATCAAAAGGACATTCCACATGGGGATGGATGTTGTCTACATCGAAAAGGCTCCAAGGATAATTTTAAGATGTAATAATTTAATTGAACTTAATTATTACAGTACAAACAACACCTTTCCTTGTCCTTGGATATGCAATTTGAAAGTTAAGACCCATGAATGCTTATTTCAAACAGCATCCTGCCTATTATTACTCAAAACCAGACCAAAGTAGATCAACATAATTTCTTACTGTATGCTATATATATATATATATATATAGATATATATATATATATATATATTACCAGGGAATTAGAGTCCATTGTGGTGGGAGACATGGCAGCTGGAGTGGGAGCAGCAAGCCGAGGGTCACATCTCGCAAAGAGCACAGGAAGCAGAGAGGGATCAACTGTAGACCACGAGGCTTGTTAAACTCACTAAGCCTGCCCCCAGTGACATACTTCCTCTAGCATGGCCACACTTTCCAAGACCTCCAAAAACAGTGCCACCGACTGGAGACAAATGTCTGAATACTTAGAGCCTATGGCAGACACTCATTCAAACCACCACACCACCCATCAAAGAAATTCTTTTTTACACTCAATGGAGACTACTTTAGAGTTCCACGATTGGTCAAATGCAGATAATTTGGGTCTGTGAGATGCCCAGACCTAAGTGACATATCTACAATGCAAGCTCTATACCTAAGGCATAGAGAACATAGTGGACCAAGGGGCAGAAATAATATTAATGCATTTCTCAACTGTCACCAGAAAAGCTTCTTTGTGCAACAAATGGCACTTAACCCAGAAAACTACAACTGGACAAAGTGCAGAGAATACAAGACTACACAGTACCTGTCCCTGGGTAGCCACCTATATCAAGCCTTTGTCACCCAGCGCTCAGGGACTGCTGTGGACATGACTGTAAGAACTGGGGGCGGTAGATATTCACGAGGAAGCAGATATTTATAGACAACTGGGAAGTTACTGTTATGAATTTACAGCAATAGTGACAGGATGAACAAAACCCATGGAATTTCAAACTAGAGAAAAACCAAGCACACAAGAATGAAAATGGGGACATATCCTCAAACTTAGCTGAGGAGCTGTGGGCAACCAATGAGTACTTAGAAGGGGACAGATTCTTTTCTTCAAGGCAGAGATGCTTCATCTCATTTACCAGGTTCCGTTGGATAGACTCATACTGACGGATATTTAGGGACAAAATCTTGGTGTGATAGGCCCATAACATACATAACAGAATTCATAAAAAACTGGTGTATGATCTATGAGGGCACCACAGATAGTGAAGTTCTAAATATGATCAAGGTATATTGCTGGACATTAACAAAACTCAATTAAAAATCTAAGGAAATGAATAAGACTGCCCTTAAGTTTATGAAAATCTCATAAAAATAAGCATCCAACATAAATATTCAGGTATTGTAAATTCCCAACAGACCTCAAGGTAAGTAAAATTGGAGTTTGAGAACATATAATTGCTTAAAATGAGTCTTCCACTTCTCTCTGAAGTAACCCAGTCCTTGAAATGAGTCTTCCACTTCTCTCTGAAGGAAGGATGAGCATTACATGTCATAGATATTTAACTTGGCATGTTTCTTTTCTTCAGTGATGAGTCTAGTATTATCATTATACAGTTCAGATAAAGACAGAGAAATAGGCTCAGAATATTTACCTAGTGCATTACCAAAACTGTAGGGAACCTAAGTTTGCTTGCCAATAATTCCAATGGAGTTTGGTTTTATAAATGACATAGAATGTATGTGTATTATGACCTGTGACAAGGTCATAGGATATCAACACTTATAGTATGGGGGTTGTATGAAACAAAATGAACAAGTGAACTTATTCTGAAACCTTTAATAAAAAGTTTTACTCCCCTTTCTTGTGGGTGAATCAGTTTGACAAGCTTTTTTCTAGCATTCAGTAGAGATTTTGACATTAAAGCAGAAAGACATGATGACATTTCTAAGTTCACCAACATTCAGATTTCACAGGTAAACTGTAAGAATTGCAGAGAAAGGAGAGAAGGCGTGAAAAGCATAACTATGCATATAGTTTCTGATAAATGTCAACCTACTGTCCCTGTTATGTCTAACCAGAGGGCCTTTGAATGATGTGAGAAAAGTGAGGGAGGGGGCTTTCAAAAAGTCTCATTGAGTTTTGAGGTCAAGATTTTGCAAACACGATAATAAGAGTATGTAAGTTCATGAGGAAAGAACAAAGGTAATTCAACCGTGGAAAGATCTGCAAATGCTGCTGGAACAAATGGACATCCAAATAGCAAAAAGATAATATAGACATATATCTTAAAACTTTCAAAGTATTTAGTTCACAAGAAAATCATAAAATTCCATGATAACACTGTAAAGGAAAAGTTATGGTTTTAAAATATTTGTAATGAATTTTTAGATATAATAACAAAATCAGTCAATGAAAGAAAACACTGATAAATTATACTTTGTTAAAATTCAGAAGCTCCTACAGGCAATTGATTGATTTTAATGGAAGACAACTTTTTCTCAGGGAGGTTGCCCATGTTCCAGTGTTCAGCTTTATAACCACATTCATAAGGGCAACAATAATTGGTCTCAGGAAGTTTTATATGTAAGCTTACTTACAGAATAAAAGCTTCTGCACAGCAAAGGAAAAATCAACAGAGTGTAGAAGCAGCTAACAAAAAAAAAAAAAAAAAAAAATCTCTGCCAGATACTCATCTGAGGGAAGATTAATACCAGGAATGTATAAAACCTCAAAAATTTAAATACCCAAGAAACCCCAAATAATCCAATCAACAAATGAGCAAATAAACAATTCTCGAAAGCAGATCAAATATCCAGTAAGCATATGACAAACTCTTCAACACCCTTAGGTATCAGGGGAGTGAAAATCTAAAGTTCTTTGAGATTTCTCCTGTCTTCCCACCCCTGCTGACTCAAAATGATTATAATCAAGAAAACATAATATGTCAAATAGTAATGGAGATAAAGATGGAAAGGAGTCCTTTTATCCTGATGAATACATTGTAAACTCATGCAACCACTATGGAAATGACTATTGAATTTGTTTTTAAAACTAAGCATACAACTGACATATGACTCAATTATACCACTCCTGGGAATACATATACCTGACGGCCTCTAATTTTGAATATTTAAAAGATAATTGTGCATCCATGTTTACTGCTACAACTTTCACAATAGCCAAGATGGGGAATTAGCTTAAATGTTCAGCAAAAGATGAATGAATAATGAAATATGGTATACAGACATAATAGAGATTATTTACCCATACAAAACAAAAAATTATATCATTTTCAGGAATAATGATGAATGAATAACATCATATTAAGTGATATAATCTAGACTCAAATGACAAGGACAGAACTATTGGTAATAAGTGCAAAGCAGAGATTCAGGGTAGTTGCAGCAGCCACACTGAAGGGCGGGTGGGGCAAGGAAAACCGGAAGGGTAGAGAAGAGAGAGAGAGATGGATTAGTAGATAAGAGATATGAGCGAGAAAGAGGGAGCTGAAGTGAACTTTGGGTTGGGTGGGGGGCAGGACATGAAGGGGCAGTGCAAAGGTGCGGGAAACCAGGAAACTAAAAGAAGATAAAGATAATTTAGGGGAAAGTCCATATTTATTTAATAAATTATACTTAAATATAAGGACCACTTACGTCAGGGTTCCTCTCAATGTACCATCCACTGTATACGATATTAAAGCCCGAGGGGTTAGGGTGGGGGAGGAAGGCGAGGCAGGAGACATCAATGCAGACAAGAATATGGTTGAAATATGGTTACTTGTGCCGGGGTTTGTTGGTGCACGCCCTTTAATCCTAGCATTGGGAGGCAGCGGCTCAGGCAAGATCTTTGTGAGTTCAAGGCAGCTCTGGTCTACAGAGTGAGTTCCCGGACGCGGGACTACAGGGAGCCCCTGTCTGAAAAGATTTTAAACAAAAAAAAAGGATATTAAGCCAGCGGGGAAGTTGGTGAGAAGCGGACGTGACAGTGAGCACAGGACCGGAGAATGTGGTCGACCTATGGTTACTTGTATAAAAGAGTTTTACTGTAAAAACCCATTACTCAGCAAAATGAACATATGCTAATAACATTTTTAAATGAAACTGAAAGCGTTAGGTGCTACACTCACCATGAGAGTATAAAATCTTGGGCAAACAAACTTTCACCTGCACTCCTCAATCGTCTTAAACATGTAGGAGAGCATTCATGCGACCACATCATCCCGCTGCATGGGCCCCCCCTATGGGGATATCGATACAGAAAGTAAAATATGAATATGTTAATTCATGAATTTAACTTTTCTTCTGTACGTACTGACGGGTCCATCATTGGTTGGTTTATAACATCTCCAACCATTAGAGGATGTAAGCTTGTGGCCATCAGCCTGGGTTATTCCTCCAAGGGAGAGAGGTGGCCAATAGTCAAACATCTGGGTTCTTCTACCAATGACCTACCATAACACAAACTGCGCAGTAATGTTTAAATGACCTATTTATCCAAGGTAGCCCCGAGTGCGTCTATGAGTAGGGATACGTAAAGGCTATATACCTGTTACGTCGCCTAAATACCTATATACTAATTGCATGTGCTTCATTAGTAGGATTGCAAAAAGATTATTCCTGGACAAAATGCCAACCCATGAAAGAAAACAGCCAGAATTGACTAGAGACCAAGACAACAGCTCCAGAAAAAGTAGACTGTTTTGCATCTCATCCACGTGTGCCCCTTTTCTAAGCCTAGGGAACAATCTGCGGAAGAGGAGGCGTGGTAGAATGTAAGGGCTGTGATTGGGGTGAAAGGTGAAACTACAACAATATAGACTGGACACTCATTTGATCAACTTGATTGAACATACAAGCCCCCCCCCCTCTGCTGGATGGTGGGACCCATGAGCTGTATGGGTTTGGGCACAACTGCTCACAAATTGTTTGACATGAAGGATGCTTGTACTCACAAATTATCACTTATTGTTAAAAAAAATGAAAACAAAACAACAACAACAACAAAAAATAACAGAAAGATGCAGAAAGGTTGTGGCAGAATGCATGATCTGGGATGGGTAGGGGTGGGGCGGGGTGAAGGGAAGGGGATATACGCCTGAACTGAATTGGAAAATGATGTATGAAATACGCAAAGCATCAATAAAAAAAAAGATAAAAAAAGAAAGTATAAATATGATCAAAATGTATGAAATCTACAAAGATTAAATAAAATATATAATGAATAATATGAAAAAAGAAAGAAGCCACACATTAACAAACTTCTCATGTAAAAGACTATGTACTACATTTCATAGGCTCTATGAGTCACAGCTGTTCAACTCTGATCTTGTGGTATGAATACAGCCACTGATAACACATGATGCAATTGCCTTCTTCAGCTTTTGATTACTTTCTCATGAACACTAATATACAAGTTTATAAATGCACATGTCCTGAGACATGGTTCTTCCATTTTTCCCCCTCTAAAAATGTGAAAGTAGTATTTAATCCAAAGGACATTCACAAATAAAAGACAAACTGGGATTTCTGAAATACATTTGTTCAAATATTTTCCATAGCTGAAGGTTGGCAAAACTCAAAATGTCTTTACATCATGTAGATGCAATTATGTTTTATTTGAAACAAAAACAAAAGGATGCAAGCTGATTATGGTGGTATACCTATAATTTTCAGGAAGCTGCAACAGGAGGATCTTGAGATTAAAGGCTACCTTGTATGCATATGTGAGCTCCACATAAGCCTGGGCTATACGAGAAAGATAAACAAAAGAAATAAAACATGAGGAGTATTCCATTCCCTGGTGTTTCAACAATGTCAGGCCATGTGAACACAGTTTAATAATTGAAAGTCTAGTTATGGCAGAATAGATCACAAGACCCCATGTGACAGCTATCTGAGTATGTGAGCTTATGTGTGTGTTTCCATATGTGGTCTGGTGAAGAGGTAAGCATTCGTTTTCCTATATAGCATTGCTACCTTAAAGCTTAGCAGCTTAAAACACTACACAATTGTTAACTCTTCCTTTTTTTGAGCCAGGAATCCAGGCACAGATTAGCAGTTTCTCTGCTCCTGAAGCTCTAAGGGCTGTACTCAGGTGACACATGAGCCATAGTACCATGTGAGAATTAATGAGGAAATGACTTGCTTCCAAGTTCATTCAGTTTGCTTACAGAGTCCCGGTTTTGTGTTGTAGAACTGGGGAATTCATTTTCTTTATGGCTGTTGGCTACAAACCCTTGTCAGCTGTCAGCTGGAGGACACCTTCAGGTCTTGGAAGATACCCAAATTTCCTTGCCATATTGTGCTTCCAAACATGTCTGTCTGCTTCCCCAGAGTCAGTAGAAAAGGGAGAATCCACGTGTCTGGGTGCACGGGTGTTTACTGCCTTGCCAGGCTAGACTAAGTTTCTGGCATCATATAAAATCTAATACTGTATGGATGTCATCACATAGATCTATTTGTCTTTTTTATATTTGTTCATCAGAACCAATTTATAGGTTGTACTCCCACAAAAACAAGAGTTTATACACTAACATTAATATCAAAAAGCAGAGATCATTCTAATAAGCACTTCACCATAGAGGTTGCTTGAGTCCAATAATGATAGTATTAAACTGATTTAAGTCATTCTAGTATAGATTATTTTCTTTTTGGTTTTTTTGAGACAAGGTCTCCATGTAGCCCCAACTGTCCTGGAACTCACTCTGTAGACCAGGCTGGCCTTGAACTCACAAAGATCTGCCTGCCTCTGGCCCCAAGTTCTAGGATTAAAGGCACCACCACGCCCACCTTTCTAGTATAGATTATTTAATTGCATGATTCTTCTCCTAAATTTATACTACTTCCCAATCATTTGTTTTATTTCCTCAAAGCTATGTAGTCTTCTTCTCTTCATTTATATGGTCACTCTCATCATTTAGAAGAAGATAAAGATGATGATTAAGAAAACAACAGAGAAAAATGACACAGACACCAAGCCAAAGAGAGAAAGAGAGAGAGAGAGAAAGAAGAAGAAGAAGAAGAAGAAGAAGAAGAAGAAGAAGAAGAAGAAGAAGAAGAAGAAGAAGAAGAAGGAAGAAGATGATGTATAATTAAATGAGTGAGTTAGCGGAGCAGGAGGAAAATGGGCAGAGCTGGTAGTAAAGAGAAGGAAGAAAGGAAGGAAGAACGAAATCCAAGATGGAAAGAGGAGAAGAAAAAAGAAGAAGGAAGAAAGCAAAAGAGGGAGGGAGGGAAGGAGGAAGGGAGGAAGAGAGGTACTGCCATGTAAAAACTCCCGTACTTGGGAGGAGGGAGTGACTCCTGGAGGGTGATTCTTTCTACTGTGCAGTTCAAAGCAACCTTCAGTTTCAACAGGTATTGATATGAGGTCTCTGGATATACAATTCAGGATAAAATGGTTCAGAGGTTGATATTTTAATTTTATTTCTACCCTATAGGGTATGCCAAAAAGATAAGGTTCCTCTGATATCTGATTATGCATCTGAGCTGTTTGACTCTGTCCTGTTTCCTGGAAACATTTCCTTGGTTATGGCAGACATGACAATTGTTTGCTTATTCAACTGTCTAGGCCTTGCTATACAGATTTGTCCATATGGATCTTCCCACATATGCAAGGATTTGAACAGAAATAGAGAAGATGGTTGTAAACAATCTGCCATCTAAATAGATGACATGATTATAAACAATATTTCATATTAAGTATATTGGACATTCGTTTGTCACCTTAAGTTTGATCTTGCCTGATTTCATTCATTTTTGTTTTTTGTTTTTGAGACAACAGCCTCCCTATACCCCCAGCTTGCCTGGAAATTGCTATACAGTCCACGTCATCCTCAATCTCACCATGATACATCTGCCTCTGCCTCTCAAGTACTGGGATTAAAGACTTGCACCACCACTGGTTACAAGCTTTGAAATTTCAAATTGTGAACCTGATATAAATCTCAGCATCCACTTAATAGTATGTGTGTTTGTATAGCCAACTAGTGTTCAGAAACTAACGTTAAAACTTTATGCACTCAGGAATCTAAATTATATACCGAACCATTACAAAGTATCTCAACACTCCCCTAGTGAATGTTGGATGTACAAGGTTATGCAATATAAATGAGAGTTCACAGAAATCATGTGATCTTAGGAATTAAGGGACAAGGCTGATGAGATGGGTTGCAAATAACGACACCTTCAACCCAGCATGATGAACTGTGTTTGATTCTTATAACTCAAGGTGTGGAAGGAGATGTCTGGGCCCAGAAAATGGTCCTTTGACCTCCAGAGGAATGCCATGGTGCACACACACACACACACACACACACACACAAAAAAAAAAAAAAAAAAAACACCACACCCAGAAAAATGTAAAATAAATTAAAGATATAAAAAATATAAGTAAATAATTTCCTTGTAGTTCTTTCTTAAATCTGAAGAAACAATGCTTTTGCTATGCACACATTTGAATTGCCTCCATTTGTAACCTTATGGTGTCTAAATTCTACAACTTTAAATAGCAAATCAATCATGAAGTGCAACCAGAGGTCAAGGCAAATATTAGATGAGTTTAGTTTGCTGATGGCATAAAAATCAGACCATACTTCCCCTTTCAAGAGCAACCCATGATAAATAGCCAAATTCTAGTGTTCTGCACATATTAGAATTAGAGTCTTATGAAGCCTATGTCCTTGGATATCGGGTAGAAGAAGGCCAAACAGTTATACAATTCACAAAAACAGAAAATGCTGGTAAAATATAAAGATTTCAATGAAACTGTAAAGGGTAAAGGTTCCATTATAGAATACTTTTGCAAAGATGGCCCATAAAAGAGTAATAACACTTCTGTAAAAAAAAAAAAACTTGATTATTTTGGGCTATTATCATAGGATCTTTCAGCATTTGCAGAAAGGTTTCCAAGTGTAAGTCAAACTAAAATTAGTGAAGATAGACTGGAGATAAATTTATTTCACTTACCAATGTAATGAATGTAACAGAAAGGAATAAGTCTTTGTGAATTATAGCCACCAGAAACTTGTATCAAACCCTTCTTAAACGTCACTGTTATTTTGGATATATTCCAGTATATTTATTTCCCCAACAAAGTTCATTCACTGAAAAATACTAAAAGCAACATTCCTTTAGCAAGCAGAAAGAAAACATGTTGTTTGATCATCAAGAATGTAAGTTTTACCCCTGTTACTTAAATCAAGCAGAAATCCCCTAAATATTTTTTCAATATATATTAATCTGCCAAGCAAGGTTTAATTTTAGATTACAGAAAGGATTAAAGCAGATGCTGTAAGATAAAAAGGATTCTGTGAGAAAAATGTCTTGCCTTATGGATCTTACCAAAGGCATACTTCTGTTGATTTTCTCATACATTGACTTTTAAATGAATTACTGAGTCTGTTTAGAGTTGAAGATAACATCTTCTATAACTTGTTTATCCTTGTCTTGAATAAGTGTCTCATCCTACTGCAATTGTTTAGAACTAACACAGCAGGCAAAATGAAGGTTAAAATGCATTTAAATGACTTTGTCCCAATAACTCTCTGGCTTGTTTCTCCACAGCAGTTCATTTCACAATAAACTTAATTAGAAACCTTTTATTTTTAATGTTGAGAAAAAGCATTTTGAAATTGCTAACTCTGAATGTAAGATTTTCAAATCTTATTAAATGGCTGATTTACAGTTACACTAAATTGACTTTTTATTTTTAATATACCTACTAGGAGGATGCTATAAAAGCTTTTAAGGAAGCCAATGAATCTTTTCAAGTGGATGGTATGCCATTTTGAACAGTCGGTATTAAGCTCTGATTGTGGTAAAAATCAAATGAATTAACAGTGAAATTTTGGGTGCTAGAGTAGGTACAAGTTTAGTTGGCAGGCATCTACTTATGATTAACCTGCAGAAAGAAATAGACTTTTTAAACGAAAATGATTGGAAAATTTTATGCAAAATGTATTCTATTGCATTTGCTTAGTGATATGTCTGTAATAGCTCCAAGTAGTTAGGCATCCTAAAAGCCAAAGTGTGAATGGGATTAGAAATCTACCTAAAATTTAGTACATTCAGTGACAAGAAAAAACACTCAAGCTTTGAAATTATCCACTGCAAAGAGTGTTTATTCCCCATACAAAATTGCACTGTATATTGTGTCCTCAAAGATATAACCGTTGCAATGGAGCAGACTGCTAAACATCTCAAATATTAATTTATTGGCCTACAAAGCTGTGCTTGCAAGCATACAGAGTAGCAGATTAGGGGTTGGTAAGAAACAATAAGTGAGATTTGACAATTCTATTGGAATCTTCTGTGGTTTGAAATTGGAATATTTTAAGGCTACATGAGTTGAAAAAGAGATTTTGAACAAAGAACTTCATAAAGTAGGTCTGGTTTTAAAATCTGGAGGGATTTCAAAAATTCACTTTTATTCTTCAGAAATAATTAGAAGTGGCAAGCAGCTTATTGAAAATATCAGAAAACAGAAAACAATGAAAAGTCCCTGCAGGCTTGTATCCAGTGTTTGTCTCACCCTGGCGTGAGTCACAGCCTCCACTCTCACAGGTGTTTTTGCTTTCAAAAGGCACAATCACCCCCTTTCCTGAGCATTTCATTATTTATTTCTATTAATCTGGGTGGCAACAAAATGAGGTTTGTACATAAAAAAATAGATTTTCAGAATGAGAAATGAACCATAATTTGGAACAATTTATGTTCCTAAAAAATACCTTACAGTTAACGGATTTATTAGAATCTCTGGCATATGGTGTGTTAGATGAGGAAAATTATTTGAAGAGAGGAGAAGCAGGAATTAAGCTCTCCGTGTAGCCTTAGTAACAGGAAGAGCCCATTGTAGCAAAATGCAGCAGTCTGTTTTAATATAAAAATTTGGAAAGAAAAGAAATAAAATGTTCTAGTTTAATGGCACATCATAAAACAAGGGGTGAAGAATAAAGAAAAACAAGTGATTTGAAAAGAAAAGATACCCCCAAATCCTGAGATTTATTAGTTGCCATTCAGAAATGTCTGCTTTGATCTCACTTTTGTCTTTTCTGCTTCATCATCTGCCTTTCTTTTTTGTTTATTTTATTTATTTCCGTATGTGTATGCATGTATTGTCTGCACGCAAGTTTGTGCACCCGTGACATGCAATGCCGCGGAAGTCAGAAGAGGGTGTCGGATTCCCCTGGAACTGGAGTTCTCCTGGAATTGGAGTTTCAGACGATTCTCGGCCGCCATGTGGGTGCTGGGGATCAAACCCGGGTCCTCTGCAAGAGCGGTCGGCGCTTTTAACCGCTAGGCCATCTCTCCAGCCCCATCATCTCCCTTTCTTTAATTTGCTTCTACAGTACTTCTGCTACTATTCAGATACAGCCTAAAGGATTTATTTTTCTTTTCCTATTGTGTATTCATTAGAATTCAGAATTAGTACCTTTCTGAATAGAAGATTAGTTTACCACGTTAAAAAAATGACCCAAAATTTAAGAAAAGTAGCTGACATCGTCTGTATGCAACCAAATAATTCCAGCAGCAAAAGGGCCACACTGAAGGTTCAGACAAACAATTCTGTCTCTCATCACATAATTTGCATGTGGAAGTTAAGTACATCTACCTTGCGATACTAAGAGGTATTTTGTTTACTCATTTGTTTTTGATACTGGTATTTTCTCTGTTTTCTACATGGCCACCTTCTTTCTGTGACCTTTGTATTAGTGCAACTGGGATCTGATATTCCAACTAGCAAAGTTAACTTATAACCAGTCCCCAGAGCCATACAGTCCTGACACTTTTCTGCTTTGTCGTACCAAACCCTTCATGCCTCGCTGAAAACTGCATAACATTAAACACATGCTGCAGATATATGTTCAGATTAGAGATGTAACAAACTATCCATTGAGAATCCACTAAATCACTGAAGCAACAAACCTGCAGATCCAAAGTTCGCATCAGTAAATTACAATATACTCCCCATGATGATAAAAGTGAAGCATATTTTATTTTAAAATGCTGACAATAACTCCTGAGTAATCAATACCTTTCTCAAAGAAGGAAAATTGCACAGTCTCAACTGCTACTATACATACATTGTAAAGGACAGATGAACTATAGATGTGAGCCCTTCAGCAAAACTCTGGTATGAAAAGTCTTTGGCATCTGGCACTTAGATTGGATTCAGCAGTCAGCCCTTGAACTCTTTTTGTTACACGTGCTGAGCTTCTTGCATTTGACAGCATGTTGTCATGCAAGCTTGAGGGATGTCTAAAAATCAAATGTGAAGACTAGGCTGACAAATGTGTAGCTTTTCCCCACCTCCTCAGGGGATGAAGGTTGAGGATATGTGATAAAAGAGGAGCAGTATTTAATACTGTATGGAATAACAGAGTGAAATGTACACATTCCTCAGGTGTCAAAAGCTTGATAATGAGGACATGACGTTCATCAGTAAAAAGTTTTAAGGAAGAGAAAGAACAAAATCTCTCTCAAAGGAAATCTTACTACACTTAAAAATGTACTCTAGGGTGGGTAATACCACTGACTGCTCTTTCAGAGGACCCAGGTTTCATTCCCAGCATCTACATGGCAGATAACAATCATATTTCCAATGGCTTATGTCACAATCTGTGGGAGGTTCAGTTGGACAGTTTGAAGGTATGCTTTAGAAATTAACACTATTATAGAAAAGAAAATGAAATCTATTAGTGGAAAAGAGGGTGTACACAGTATTAGGACTAATCAATATACACATCAAGATGTCCATTGATTGCATAATACACAAATACAAAATGTCTGATTCTTGCAATCACAACTTATTTATATTTCAATAAGTATGAATTTTTAGCAGCTAGCCTAGATGAAACTTTGGCATTTTTACTTATAAAATGGATTATTTGCAAAACTCAGTTTACTTGGGCAGTTGTGTCATCAGTACATCTGTGCTTGCAAATACTTTCAGGATCAGGATTTAATTTCCAACTTCACTTGGCTTTCATTATTTGCAAATAGATAGTCATAGTTGCAGCAATTGATATATTGTTTTCCATATAAATGCCATTCATAAAAGTTTGCTTGCTTTTCATTTGATTGCTGATGATAATCTATATCAGGCATTCAGAAACTTTAGGATGTCTCTAGTTGGAATCCACTGACATAAAAATAAAAATCTAACTTTAACATTTTTCCACCAAAAATATATGGACTTGAATATTTCCAAAAGGAAATGTATCTTAAAATACTGCTACAAACTATCCACAAATGATGCAACTCTTTCATTCTTTCCATTCATAATAAAAGTAAAACTTGTTCCAGGGATGGGTTTCATAATGTATCTCATTTTTTAAAAGATTAATAAGGTAAAAAATGAATAAGGAATAATATTTGGTCCCCTTTTGGTTCTGTCACTAACAAATTTCTTGAACAAAAGTGGGAAATGTTTCATATTTTAAGGCTCCATGGTCTTTGATCATTTAGTTGATCATTCACTGACACAGTCAATGTTTATTGAGTTTCTCATTTCATCCCATTGTAATTTTACAGCAAACTATCTTCTCTCTGCTTTCAAGGTGCACATGAACTTGTGAAGAAGCCAACCACTGGAGAAGGAACCAGAATAGGAAGAGTTAGATGGAAGGCCATAGTAGAAAGAGGAGCATGAGAGTTTACATAACTACACAGGTGTTCCAATAGCTCTTCTTAGAGCTTGAGGAGCCTGGGGGAGAAAGTGGTCATTAGACAAGAAACTGAAATCCTTTGAAGCAAAATACAGTAGGTAATAAATCACAGGACAATAGGATCAGAAGTTATTCTATGGATAGTGGGAAGCTTTTGGAGTCTATTATGTAAAGCAATCGCTTATTTTCTATAATTTTGTACAAGGTAACCATCTGTCATCCCTCTGTTGCATGAGGAAGCTTCACTGGTGAGAGTCCAGAGATGGATTAGTATTCTTTCTATCTCCTATTCTAATATGTTTCATGAACCTTAAGTATAGAGGTTCCATTGTGTTAGGCATCTTAAAGACACATATTCTAGTGTGCAACATGTCATAGGATTCTGTGTCTCTATCTGTTGTAAAATGTAGCTACTTTAAAAAATTTGTTGAGTTTTTCTATATTTCATAAAAGAGTTTTTAATTAAATTTAGATCCCCCCTCTCCAACTATTACCCATATATTTTCCACTGGATTTCATGTATTCTGCCAAAATGTTAATTTCTATCCAGTCAAGCATTTATACCAAGATTTCCTTAAATGCAAATTCATCTATTGGAGTCTAGTCAGTCTATCTAGAGATCTTAAGTAAGGTATACTCTCCCTCATCCTGTAGTAATCAGTCTCCAATAGTTCTCATTCTAAGGGTAGCCCACCGCCCATTTCTTTTGCTCCACTCTGGAGCCTTGTCTGTTTGTGTTGGCATGGATTCTGTGATTGTTGATATCATTGTCACAAGTTCAAAGGTGCAAGCATCCTCTAGGCCGAAAGCCTGTTTCCTTATGTTCATGAATCAGCCCTGGCTCTTACAATCTTCTACAATGGTCCCTAAGCTATGAGTGGGTGAAGTTTAACATAGGTTTCCTATCCAGGCACATACACTCTGCAGTCTAATTTAAAACATGGCCAGTGATAGCCTTCAGTGTGCATCACTCTGTTGTATAAAGAAGCTTCACAAGTGAGAAATGAGGGATGGGTTAGTTTTCTCTCTAACCCTCATTCTGGTATGTTCCATGATACTTTGGTATAGAGGTTCAATTGTAGATCTGTCACCTAGGACTGAGCACCTAGGATTCTACAGTAGCCTCAATCTGTAGCAAAAATAAGGTTCTTTGATGGGTGGTGTACAATATTCTTGTCTGTAAATATAAAGATCCATGTTTAGCATATGTTAACACACTTAGGGTTTTCTCTAGGATCTATGTTCTTTGCAGTCATGTGTATTTGGCTGAATTACAGGACCACCCATGAATTCCCTCCCACTGAGAGGACTTTAAGTCCTCTTAGATAGCTGTTGATGAAAGAGCCACTACTGCATGAATAGAGGTAGTTTGCTGTGTAGGTCATTATGGATATTAGACTTTAGGATGGGGTGAACCACCAATTGATTTTCTTACCTTAATTGTTTGCATATTATCATCTAGCATTATGAGAGCTAAACTTCAGTTAGAAGGCTTCTAGGTCAGTTCCTGCCCCGTTGTTAAAGTCCTGTAACTGAAGTATGTTTTGTCTTCAGCAGTAGGGTCTCATCCTTGAGTTCTGGGAGTTAACGAAAAGCTTTGGGTTGTGATATTTTAGGACTCTCTCGGACCACTCTAACCAACCACACAAAGGAATATGTCTTTTGTCTGGCTGTATTCCTTTACATACAGCCCCCAGATACACATTTGCACTAATGGTCAGATTCTGTATGTGCATTTCTCAGGTGGGGTGGTTGGGGGCATAATATTTCCTTCTGGGTTCTCGAGTCCCACAAAATCTATTCATCTCTATTCTTTTTTTAAATTTTATTTATTTATTTATTTATTTATTTATTTATTTATTTATTTATTTATATGAATAGCCTGTCTGCATGTAGGTTTGTGCACCCATGTCGTGCAATGCCGCGGAGGTCAGAAGAGGGTCTCAGATTCCCCTGGAACTGGAGTTCTCCTGGAATTGGAGTTACAGACGGTTCTCAGCCGCCATGTAGGTGCTGGGGATCGAAGCCGGGTCCTCTGTAAGAGCGGTCGGCGCTCTTAACCACTAGGCCATCTCTCCAGCCCC
>VZQC01005228.1:3218625-3235191 GCA_009823505.1 Rhizomys pruinosus
GGAAGGGAAAGGGAAAAATGCCTGATCTGAATTGCAAAATGATGTACGAAATACACAAAGCATCAATTAAAAAAAATTAAATTTAAAAAAATAAATAAAAATAAAAATAAAAATAAATAATAAAATAAAAAGAAAAAGTTTTCCTGAGAATCTAGTTATCCACAAGACTCCCATTGTAACATGACTCCATTCCTTCATAAAAGTACATCAGTCTGGCCTGTTTTATGGTGCAAAACTTGTTTCTTTCTCCAATAAAGTCTTTGCAAACGTGTTTGATTATGGAAATAAAATATTATTGTCAATGGCACTGGAATAACTAAGGTCTAATGAAAGAATGTTCACATTTTCAAATGATGATTTATTAACCTGAATAAAATCTGTAAATATAGTCTCTAACATAAAAGGGTCATTATTATGACATGCATGTAAGCAATCATGCCGTAATTCACAAATGTCTGCTGCAATGTCTCAGGAGTATTTTGGGTGAATGGGGCAAGTGGTTTTTGAATGAAAGGAACAAAACTGGAGCCTTAGAGCTCATGCATGTGTGTGTACACATGCACACGCACGCACACACACACACACACACACACAGACAAACCCACAACTAAAAAAAGCCAACAACAATCCTTTAAAGATTAATAAATTGACTATTAAAAAGTTAGTGCTTTTGGAGTTGACATTTTGGGGAGAAATGATTTTTGATAAGATGGAGAGAAACACGAGCTTTTAAAAATGTCAAGTTTTTTCTTTTCTGAACAGTTTTTAAAGCAAATTCCCATTGTTTCTTTCTCTGAAAAATAAACCATCTTGAACATAGTACACATGGTTACCTCAGCAACCAGCACAATAATAACATCTACAGCATCCATGTGATACTTAATTATAGCACCATATTAATTAGCACATGTTAATTCTTTATGAAAGTATATGTATTTCTTACTATGTAATAGATGTATTACTTACTATGGAAAATATTAGCTAATATTGGCTTTTCAAATCAAAGCACTTGATTCTTGACAAAATATAGTTTCATGTCAAATAACTAACAATCTAAACAGCTTATCTGATTGAATTCTGTTAATGAAATCAAAGGCCAGTAATCTAGACATGGTTTTTTTGACTATGTTTATTTTTTCAGTTATGAGTATCTGTGATGTTCCTCAATTAGTTGGGACAATATAAATTATGTTTGATTGATTAAGATATTCGGTATGAAATACACAAAACCTTATTAGAGAGATGTGATGATCATATGCAGATAAAGTTAAGAATATCAATGTTTACATGTTTTCACATGCTTTATGTTAACAGTGTTGAGTGTTGATTTAAATTGAATGGTACCTTTGGCTTTGCTGAATAAGAACATGCCATAAATGTCATAGCTGAAAGCAGCACACATTTGTTAGCTGCTCTTATCTCAGTTCACTGTTCAGTTTTTTTCTCATGGGTTTTTCACCAGTTTCTAGTCCTGGCAAAGAACCAAATCCTAAATGTTCTTCTCGGACTTGCACACCTACAAAAGGAATCAACTGAATTTTATCAAATGTTTTTATGCATTTCATTACATGATTATAAACTTTTTGATGCTATTTATTTAATTGGCGTACAAGACATAAGAGTGTTTTTGCTATATTAGCTTTTAGACATATACATAGTTCATAGTTTTCTTCAGAAGGACATACACATATGCATAGACACAGGCTGGAGTTGTTATTTATATCTTGGAAATTAGAAGAACAATCCAATACCTTCTCTCATTCTCTCTCTCTCTCTCTCTATATATATATATATATATAATTATATAGATAGATAGATATAGATAGATAGATATAGATATAGATATAGATATAGATATAGATATAGATATAGATATAGATATAGATATAGATATTTTTGTGTATTTCATACATCATTTCTCAGTTCAATTTAGACACATTGTTTTTCTGGGACTGTGTTACTTCACTTAACATATTACATGGAGACTATCCCATTCACAAAGATTATAAACTTTTTAATCTTTTAATGTGTTACAATTCTGGATTAAATTAATTAAATGTGTGATATTGAAGCAGAAAAGAAAAGAAAAGAAAAAAAATTGTCTAATGTTGCCAAGGTGAGCCTTTAATTGAGTCTGAAGTTTTCCTTAAGTCCTGATCCCCCAGGTTCTACCTTTTAAGCAGCTGGGGTTACAGATAATGCACCTCTACCACCTCATTTTAGGTAGTGCTGGAGATCAAACCCATGGCCATTGGTACACTTATACTGCCCTCTGGCCACTGAAGTGTATTCCGAGCATAATCCTGGGAGCTTTGGGCATGGGACCTTCCAACCTTAGGGTCCCAGCATGCGACATTGGCAGAGTTAGACTCGCACACAGCACAAAACCAGCATGTGTCCAGTGCATTGCATGAGTTGGCCAACAGGGTACAAGGGTACCAAGCCAAGGTAGCAACTACCCCCCATGCAACCTGGGGGAGTGGTGGTGCAGAGTATTTAGCATGTGCAGGTAACTTTGAGGTACCAGAATCCAAAGAAACTATTAAACAAACAAATCCCCATGCCAAAAACACAAAGAAAAAAACAACTTGGGAAAAGCTCATAATAAATCCACACCGAACTCTACCAACCCTATGGAAGAGTCCTACAATGAGATCTCCCTGGAAGGACTTTAGAAGAATAATTGTGAGGCTGGAGAGATGGCCTGATGGTTGGAGCAGCAACTGCTCTTTCAGAGGACCCAGGTTCAATCCTCAGCACCCACATGGTGGCTGAGAACCGTGTTTGACTCCAGTCCCAGGGAAATCCAATGCCCTATTCTGACCTCCAGCAGCATTGCAGGAAACGGGTGCACAGACCTACATGCAGACAGTACATTCATACACATAAAAAAATAAATACAAATTTTAAAAAGTGGAACAATTGTGGACATATTCAAAGAAATTAAAGAACTAAGGGAAGAGAATAAAAAACTCTAGAAGTACCAAGAGGGTGATAATGAAAAATGTAGGAACAAACTTAACCAAAGACACCAAAGACCTCTACAACAAAAATTTTAAACCCTTATAGAAAGAAATTGAAGAAGACCTCAGAAGATGGAAAAACCTCCCATGCTCATGGATTGGGAAAATTAACATTGTAAAAATGTCCATTTTACCAAAACTCTTGTATAGATTTAATGCAATCCCAATCAAAATCCCCAAGAGTTTCTTCACAGGCTTGGAAACAAAAGTTCTTAAATTCATTTGGAAAAACAAAAGACCCCGAATAGCCAAATCAACCCTGAGTGAAAAGAGCTACACAGGAGGGATCTCTATACCAGATTTTAAACTATACTACAGGGCTATAGTCATAAAAACAGCCTGGTACTGGCACAAAAACAGACCTGTTGACCAATGGAACAAAACCGAAGATCCAAATCTGAGCACATACAATTTCAGCCATCTCATATTTGACAAGGGGGCCAAGAAACCACAATGGAGAAAAGACAGCATCTTCAGCAAGTGGTGTTGGCAAAACTGGATCACCACTTGTAGAAGAATGAAATTAAACCCCTACCGCTCGCCCTGTACAAAAGGCACCTTACTCCCATAAGACTGGCTAGTATCAAAAAAACAAATAATACCAAATGATTCCAAATGCATGAGAGGTTGTGGGAAAGGGGGAACACTCACCATTGCTGTGGAAGTAAACTCGTACAGCCACTATGAAAGCAGTGTGGAGAAACACTGTAAAAGATCAAAATGAAGCCTCATTTGCCCATCATACCACTCCTGGGTATATACCCAAGACACAACGTACGGCAAAGATACATGCACAGCTATGTTATTGCAAGCTCGGTTCACATAGCCAAAAAGCTGGAACCCAGCTCCAGGTGCCCCTCAAACTGACGAGTGGATAGAGAAAATGTTACATGTATACAATGGAGTTCTATGCAGCAGTAAAGAGGACAACATCATGAAGTTTGCAGGTAAATGGATGGAGCTGGAAGACATTATGTTTTAAGTTGGAGTACAACAGTCCCCCCAGAAAAAACAAACCAACCAAATGTTGTCCCTCATATGTGGATGCTAGGTACCAACATACCCGATATAAATATATTCTCATGGAGAGGGAATAGCATAGTAAAGAACTAAAACAACAGAAAAGACTGCATCAGAAAATGGACTGAAATGGTAATTGGAGGGGGGATGGGGTTGGTGAGAGGGACACGGATGTATAACGATCAAAGGCAATTTAATTGATGTGACTTCAGCAAGTACTCAGTTTCGCCTAGACACGTCTACCAGGATACAGTGGTGTTTTAGGACTTAGTAAAAGTAATATGTGTATATTAAACAAAAAAAAATGGTAAAATCGAAAAAAACGGTAATGCATCTGAGGTAAATCTAGATATAATTCGCTGTTGTCCACATTTGTTTTACACAAATCTCTAGAGCAATAACTTTGAGGATATGGCACATACAAATGTTCTATAATTTCTGGTCATCGTTGTAGCATTCTCGTTTTAGAAAATTTAAATAAAAATTAAGTTTAAAAAAAAGGCTTTCCAAGTTAATCATATATAGCTCACCCAAAACTAACATGGGTGAATTGATGAAATGCTGTGCCTTGATTCCCACCCTATAGTTATGTATAATACAACTGTCTTCTGGAGATCATGCGTTAAAAAAAAGGGGCGGAATACAGACAGATATGAAACCTTTTAGTCAAAAACCATTGCAATTCAAAGCTTAAAACTTAACTACTGGGAAAAGATTTGTTTGGTTCCAACAGGACAAAATTTACCAACTTAACGGCTGAGAAGGAAAAGATACAGCTTCTTGCATTGAGTAGGATGTACCAAAAAAGTGGGCACTGAAAGTGACCCTCTGAAGCATTGAGAAAGGAATGAAAAGCCTCAGATTGCCAAAACAATCGAACCCCTTCTTGTGGATCCTACATGTAACAACTATTTATAATGGTCCTAAGGAAACTACCTTCTAGGTGCAACAAAGTGTTTTGATATGACATTTCTTGCTCCCCCACCCATAGAACAAGGAGAAATATGACATTGATGACGTCATTCCAAATGTAACATTGGAGACAACTATTATAGATGGTAATTCGTCTTACTAAAACCGATAAAATGCCTTCTCTGAGCGATAGACATAAGAACTGTGGGTTAAAAGGATGAACTCTGTTCAGAACCAAATAATATTAAACGTCCTTGGGCTATGCACTTAGGCAAAGTATATAATGCAGGAGCTCTGACATCACATGGATTGTTCTACCAGGGGGATGTTGGCCAGGGATCCAAGCCCACAAAAAGGTAAGGTCTCGCCCCTA
This sequence comes from Rhizomys pruinosus, assembly GCA_009823505.1. Taxonomy (NCBI): domain Eukaryota; kingdom Metazoa; phylum Chordata; class Mammalia; order Rodentia; family Spalacidae; genus Rhizomys; species Rhizomys pruinosus. The sequence goes on from VZQC01005228.1 coordinate 3,223,954, forward strand.
AGTTGGGATACCTACAGAGAGGAGAGGTGATAAGACCCGGCTGCCGAAGCCGACGTTAACATGGGAGGGATGGTTATTGAGACCGCACATGCAAGTGTACAGATGGCCTCTGGAATGCCAGAGAGTGTTACCAAAGGCCACTAAACCAATAAAGCAAATCACGGTCTCCCTGAGTCAAGAAGACTCCACCGTCAGCACCAGCTACACCTCAACTGCCTGGGAATACTGGCAGCAGAGGCAGCCATGTGCCTGTATATCCCAAATCTAATTGGCTATTGGATCTCTCCTTGGAGGAATGACCCATGGCTGATGCCACAAGCCTACATCCTCTACAGGTTAGGAGATATTATAAGCCACAGTAAGACCCTGTCATATTATATTAGGGGTAAAATGTAATTCATGGATTAACATATCATCCAACACATGTGTCTATGCCAAAGTAACCTACCATAACTATTAGTGCTGCATAAATACCTATATATCTAATTGCTGTGTTTCATTAGTAGATCAAAAGGTTACTCCTGAACAAACTGTCAGCCCATGAAAGGAAACAGCCAGAATTGACCAATGAACAAGTCAGACAGCTCCAGAGAGAGAGGACAGTTTTCTTGTCATCCACCTGTGCCCCTTTTCTGAGCCTAGGAACAATCTGTGGAAGAGGGGGCATGGTAGAATGTAAAGGCTGTGATTGGGGTGAACGTGAACTACAGAGATTAGCTGGACACTCATTGTTCAACTTGATTGAACAAACAACCTGTCACCCCCACTGAATGGTGGGACTGTGGGGGTTTGGCACAACAGCTGTAAGATTGTTTTAATGAAGATGTCTTATACTCATGGATTATCTCTTATAGCTAAAAAATGAAAAAAAAAACCTGAAAGATGCAGGACAGTTATGGCAGAATACATGATCTGGGATGGGGTGGGGGTGGGGGGGAAGGGAAAGGGAAATATGCCTGATCTGAATTGGAAAATGATGTACGAAATGCACAACCATCAATAAAAATTAATTTAAAAAAAAGTCAACTCCAGATGGATTAAAGACCTCAACGGGAACCCAAACTCTGAAGGTGATAGAAGAAAAAGTAGGCAGCAGACTACAAGACATAGGCGTAGGAAAATATTTCCTAAATCAGACAGCAGCTGCACAAGAATTAAGGTCGCACAATTGACAAATGGGACCTCATCAAACTCAAAAGCTTCTGTACATCAAAAGAAACAATCAAGGAAGTGAAGAGAAATCCCACAGAGTGGGAGGAAACCTTCACTGCAGAACATCTGACAAAGCATTATATTTCCACAATTATAAACTACTCAAAAAACAAAGAAAAAAAGAAAACAAATGACCCACCAATAGATGGAGCAAAGAACTGAACAGAGACTTCACAAGTGAGGAATTAGAGATGGCTGAGAAACACCTCAAGAACTGTTCAACATCACTAATCATTAAGGAAATGCAAATGAAAACCATTTAAGGATATCATCTTACTCCAATAAGACTGGCTAGGATCAAGAAAACAAATGATACCAAGTGCTGGAGAGGTTGTGGGGAAAGGGGAACATTCATCCACTGCTGGTGGGAATGTAAACTCGTTCAGCCACTATGGAAAGCAGTGTGGAGAACCCTTGGAAGACTTGGAATGAACTTGCCACCCGACCCAGCCATACCACTCCTGGGCATGTACCCTAAAGACTTACGCCACCACAAAGATACATGCACCGCCATGTTTATTGCAGCTCTCTTCACAATAGCAAGGAGCTGGAACCAACCTAAATGCCCCTCAACTGACGAGTGGATAGAGAAAATGTGGCACATCTACACAATGGAGTTCTATGCAGCAGTAAAGAAAGATGACAGCATGAGCTTTGCAGGAAAATGGCTGGAGATAGAGGACATCATGCTGAGTGAAGTAACACAGTCCCAGAAAAACAAACGATGAACGGTATCCTTCATCTGTGGATGCTAGTGCCAATTACCCAGTTGTAAGTATTTCTTGTGTAGGGCCCCCCTGAGTTTTTGTACAAAGCAGTTGTGTGTAATGTATTTTGGAGACAACAACAACAGAAAAGACTGCATCAAAGAACTGACTGAAACAGTGAATTTCTGCTCAAAACGGTCAACTTCCCCATGGAAAATATTGAGAAAGACTAAGAGATGAAAAGCATGTTTGGCAGAATGCATGAGCTCTGGCGGGATGGGGGAATGGGCGGGAACACGGGTCTAGATTTGTTAAAAATAAATAAATAAATTTATGTAAAAAAAAGAAAAATGTTGGAAAGAACTAAGGGGAGAGATTGAAAAAAATGAAGAAAGACATACAGGGAGATAATGACAAACATTGGAAAGAACTAAAGGGAGAAAATGTTAAACTCCAGTAGGAGGTGGAAATGCTGAAAAGATCCCAGGCTGAAATGAAAAACATAAAATGACAAACCAACCAAGGAGTAACAAGATGAGAATGACAGGCTCCAGAAGGAAGTGGAAATACTAAAGAAATCACAGGATGAAATGAAAAAGGAAATTGAATATTCATCCAATCAACAGGAAAGGATGGGGAAAAGCCTCAGAAGCAGAATAGAAGCATAAAAAAGATTATCAGACCTGCAGGATAACATATACCAACTAGAATGCTCATGTAGAGATTATGAAAAATTAAAAAAAAAAGAATGGAACAACCAGGAAATGTGGGACACTATGGAAAGAACAAACCTCTGTATTACAGGGATAGAGGAAGGAGAAGAATCCCAAGACAACACTATTGACCAGATCTTCAACAGGATAATAGAAAAAAATTGCCCCAAACTGAAAAAAGACAAACCAATACAAATACAAGAAGCACATATAACACCAAACAGACAGGACCAGAAAAGAAATTCCCCACACCATATAACTGTGAAAACACTAGATGCTCAAAACAAAGACAAAATACTGAAAGCCACAAGAGATAAACAACAAGTTACATATAAGGGGAAACATATCAGAGTCACAGATGGGTTCTCAATGCAAACTATGAAATCCAGAAGAACGTGGACCAGAGTATTCCCAGTACTAGACAACTTTAGATGTCAACTCAGACTATTATACCCAGCAAAATTGTCAATTATAGTTGAAGGAGAAAGAAGAATCCTTCACCACATGAACAAGATGAAAGAATTTATGTCTAAGAAACCAACACTTCAGAAAATCCTTGAAGTGATCCAAAGAACAGAGGAAAGGAGCAACTATCCCTAAGCAATTAAAGAGAGAAAGCAACAAAATCATAGCAGAGTAAATACAAACCTAGACCAAGATTGCAAACAAACAAACAAACAAAATAACGTAAAAGGAAGCAACACACATCTCTCAATAATAACCTTAAATACTAATGGTCTGAATTCCCCAATCAAAAGGCATAGACTGGGAGAATGGATTAGGAAACAGAATCCTTCTACATGCTGTCTACAAGAAACCCATCTCACTCTCAAGGACAGACACCACATTAGAGTAAAAGGATGGAAAAATTATTTCAAGCGAATGGTACCAAGAAACAAGCCAGAGTGACTAGTCTAATATCAGACAAAATAGATCTCAAAGTAAAATTAATCAGAAGAGACAAAGAGGGTCATTACATCCTTATTAAAGGAACAATGAACCATGAGGTCTTCACAACCCTAAATGTCTATGCACCAAACTCTGGTTCAACTAATTTTATAAACACTGATCTGCAGGACTTCGAGACACAGATTAATCCTAATACACTAATAGTGGAGGACTTCAACACCCCACTGAGCTCCTTGGGTAAATCAACAGGACAAAAAATAAACAGATTGACATCATAACTGAACAACAAAATACACAAAATGGACCTCACAGATATCAACAGAATATTCCACCCAAACACCAGAAAATATTCTTTGTACTAAGCACCTAACAGAACATTCTCCAAAATAGACCACATATTGGGGCACAAAAGGAACCTCAAAAACTACAAAATGTTAGAAATTATTCCAAGCTTTCTATCAGACCACAGTGCAATAAAGCTCAATATGAACACCAGAATAGTCCAACTAGCTACAAGTACACATGGAGACTAAATAACACCATCCTGAATAATGAGTGGATCAGGGAAGAAATAAAAAATGAAATAAAAGTATTCATGGAACAGATTGAAAAAAAAACCAACAAAACAAAACAAAAATTGTGGGACACTTTAAAAGCAGTGTTGAGAGGGCAATTTATAGCCCAAAGTGCCCACATCAAAAAAAACAGAAAGGGAACAAATAAATGATTTAACACTGCAGGTATAAACAATTGAGAGACAACAACAAATGAACCCTAAGCCCAACAGGCAGGAAGAAATATAAAAAATCAGAGCAGAAATCAAAGAAATAGAAACAAAGAAAACAATACATAGAATCAACAAATCCAAAAGCTGATTCTTTGAAAAGATAAACAAAATAGACCTCTAGCCCAGTTAATGAGAGAGAGAGAGAGAGAGAGAGAGAGAGAGAGAAACTCCAAATCAATAGTATTCATGATGAAAGGGGAAACATCATGACAGACAAAGAAAAGATCAGACAAGCATATGAGAATACTTCAAAAAACTATGTTCTGCTAAACTTGAAAACCTGACAAAAATGGATAAATATCTTAAATCTTGGGAACAAACAAAGCTTAACCAAGAAGATATGGTTCAGTTTTAATAGACCCATAATGATTGTGGAGAGATTGAAGGAAGTAGTAAAAAACTCCTAACTAAAAAAACTGGGTCAGAAGGGTTTCAATGGAAGAATTCCTATAAAAATAATAAAGAGGTCCTACATCCTCTAATACTCAAAAACTGTTCAGAAGAATACAGAGGGAATTCTCCCAAACTACTTTATGAAGCAAGCATCACACAAAAACAAACAAAACCAGGAAACATACAAGCAAAAAAAAAAAAAAAAAAAAGCTATTAACCCACATCTCCACTATGAACATAGATCAAAAATTCTCAGTCAAAAAACCTGCAAATCGCATATGGACCCATATCAAAAAGATCAGCCATCTAGACAAGTTGGATCAATACCAGAGTATGCAGGGATGTTTCAAATACTAACATTACGTGACATAAATATCATAAACACATAATGGAACTGAAAGGCAAAATCCATAAGATCACCTCAATTGATGCAGAAAAAAAGTTTGACAAATCCAGCATACCCGTCAGTATCTTTAAAGTCCTAGAAGGAATAAAACTAAAAGGAATGATTCTCCAACAACGACTATTAAAGCCATGATAGCAAAACCCACTGCCAAATCATCCTAATGAGAGAAAATTGGAACATTTCCCTTAAAGGCGAAAACTGGCAAGGCTGTCCTCCTATAATACCATCTCCTCTTCAATATAGTGCTTGAAACAGTTTGCCCAAGCAGAGCAAAGACGATAGAGGAAATTAAAGGAGTACTAATCAGAAAAGAAGAATTAAGCAGTTCACTTTCTGCAGATGATATGATGAGTTACATAGAGATACTTAAAAACTCCACAGAAAACGTCTAGAACCATTAAGAGTTTTAGTAAATGGGCAGACTACAAAATTAACTAATAAAACTCAGTAGCTTTTCTTACACCAAAAACTAAACTATAGTGGGGAAAATAATGAAGAAGACCGTTGCCACTCACAATAGCCTCAATATAAAAGATACCTGGGAACAAACCTAACCAAAGATACCGAGGACCTCTGCAACAAAAGGTTTTAAACACCCTGAAGGAAGTTGATTGAAAATGACATCAGGGCTGAGAGATAGCCCTAGCGGCTAAGTAGCAATCCGACGTTTGCCCTGCATCAGACCCGGGTTAGATCCCCACACTCACATGGTGGCCGAGAACCATCTGTAACCACTTAATCCAAGGAGAAGCCAGTTCCAGAGGATCCGATGGCCCTCTTTCTGATCTCTGCAGCCATTGCACGACACGAGTGCATAAACCTACATGCAGACAGTACATTCATACACATAAAAAATAAATAAAATTTAAAAAAATATTAAAAAAAAGAAAATTTTGACATCAAAAGTTGGAAATACCTCCCATGCTCATGGATTGGGAAAATTAATACAGTAAAAATGTCCATTTTACCAAAATTGATATACAGATTCAATAAAATCACAATAAAAATCCCTATGAACTTCTTCACAGACTTGGAAAAAAATCATTAAATATATATGGAAAAAAGAAAGACCCTGAACAGCTGAAGCAACCCTGACTGGAAAATGCAATGCAGGTTGGATTGCTCTACCAGACTTCAAAGTATATTACAGGGCCATAGTCATAAAGACAGCCTGGTACTGTCACAAAAACAGACCCATTGACCAATGGAACAAAATTGAAGATCCAAACTTGAGCTCATACAATTTCAGCCACCTCATATTTTACAAAGGGGCAAAAAATAAATAAATAAATAAATAAATAAATAAATAAATAAATAAATAAAACCAAAAACTCAATGGAGGAAGGATAGCATCTTCAGCAAATAGTGCTGGCAAAATTGGATCACCATTTGTAGAAGAACAAAATTAAACCCCTACCTCTCACCCTGAACAAAAATAAACTCAAAGTTGATCAAAGATCTCATTGTGAAGCCTGAAACCCTGAAGGTGATAGAAGAAAAATTGGTAACAACCAACGGGACATAGGTGTAGGAAAAGACTTTCTTTGTATTTTTTCAGAAATGTGGACATTTTTTTATTAAAACCTTTTTTATTGAGCACATTTCCTACAACATTTCTTAATCAAAGTTAGACTCATTCATCCATGTCCACCCTTCATGCCCCCCTTTCCTCAATCAGAGCTCATGGATTCTGTCATGCACAAGTCCTGTCTTGCATCTTTTTCTCAGTCTTTTATAACCTTTTCAGTGCACAGGTTTACTGTTTTGGTTAGTTCTTTGAATAGGTTTTTCTCTCTTTTGTTTCCATTTGATTTTATATTATTCTGAAATAAGCATGCATACACTCCACACATAGATCAAAGTTACAAAATCTGAAAATAAACTGTAGGTTTATTACAAAGCACATTTAGAGATTTACATTTTAACAGTAGCATTGCATCCATGTAAAAAGAAGTACAACTTTACACTATCTCCTTTTTTCTAGAATATGAATATTAGTTTTCCTATTTGATAGAACACTCTATAAGACTGCATAAGGATACATTATGAATGGTTGGAACATGTATCAATAAAAAGAGAAAATATTATTTTACAAAATATTTTTAACTGTTAAATATTTTTTTTTACCAAAGATGTCATGTTTTCCCCAAGGAAGTGCTTGAAGGTTCCCCCTTTGCAAACCCAAACAAACATCAATCATGCCCCTGTGCTCCACACTGGGGTCCCTCCCCGCCATGTTCACCCAAATGAGGTCCAGCAAGCATGTGTCCTGTCTTGATCTTCCTGCACTGGCCTCCATGACACAGCATGGTTAGTCAAACAATGGCAGTCTACTCTCTGAAGAGGCAGAAATCCCAGTAGCCACTCAGTCCACACACTGGGTATCTCCGTAGTAGTCCCCATCTGGAATTGAAGGTTTGAAGGATTCTCAAGTTTTTATATCTGAAATACAATTTCTCAGACCTTATTGATCATTTATATCTGGTTATACTTTCCTTTTTGGATTCTTAAGGCCCCACAGTCAGCCCAAATTAACAAAGGTTTCTGTTTTCTCAAGGTCAGTTGAGGATCTGGTCCTTAGGGGTCACTCGGGGGTTTTTTGGGGGGAGGGGTAGCCCCTGGCTCCTTTTGGTTTTTCAACCACCAGTTCCATCCACTGGATGACACAGTTAGGTCTTGCTAGACCAGGCTTCTCTCTATGAAGCATGAGCAGACTTTCCTCTTTATAGGGTGGACACTGGCTGAGATCCCATAAGTGGATCTCCAAGATCTCCCCGCACAGGGAAGACTGGTGACTCACACTTGCAGGACATTTCAGGAGATGCCCCCATACATATTCCCCTGGGACTTAGTTGACCTCTGAGGGCAAGGAACAAAGTTATCCCTTAGGTCCCTTGGCCAAATTGGTATGGGCATTAAGTATGGTCATTAAGCACCCAGAAAGGCTAAGTTACATCAGCCTGATACCTCAGACCTATACTAAAATTGTATCTTCTGGAAAACAAACTGTTATTTCCATATCATATTTCTTGATTCATCTTTTTCCATTTTAACTTTGTTACACTGTAATATGTATACATGTCCATCATCATTACCAAAAATACATAGTCTGAAAATAAGTGGTAGGTTAGTTTTGGGACATGTCTAGGGATTCATAATATAAGAGCACAGTTGTGATCAGATTGTGGGGAATATAGCATTAATGTTATTCAATTTGCCTTAGAACTAGGTACTTGGTGCTAGCATCCACAGATGAGAGATACCATTCTTCTTTTGTTTTTCTGGGACTGTGTTACTTCACTTAACATAATATCTTCTAGTTCCATCCATTTACCTGCAAATTTCATGATATCACTTTTCTTTACTGCTGTATAGCATTCCATTGTGTAGATGTACCACATTTTCTCTATCCACTCGTCAGTTGAGGGGTATTTGGGTTGGTTCTAGCTCTTCATTATTGTGAAGAGAGCTGCAATAAACATACATGGCTGTGCATGTATCTTTGCGGTAGGATGTGTCTTGTGGGTATATAGCCAGAAGTGGTATGGCTGGGTCAGGTGGTAGGCTCATTCTGAGTCTTTTAAGGCTTCTCCACACTGTCTTCCATAATGGTTGTATGAGTTTGCATTCCCACCAGCAGTGGATGAGTGTTCCCCTTTCCCCACAACCTCTCCAGCATTTGGTATCATTTGTTTTCCTGATCCTAGACACCCTTATCAGAGTGAGATAATATCTTAAAGTGGTTTTTATCTGCATAGGAAAAGACTTTCTAAATCAGACAGCAGCTGCACAGGAAATAAGGTCAACAGTTGACAAATGGGACCACATCAAACTCAAAAGCTTCTGTACAGCAAAAGAAACAATCAAGGAAGTGAAGAGAAAACCCACAAAGTGGGAGGAAATCTTTAGCAGTGATACAACTGGCAGAGCATTAATGTCAAGAATATATAACCTACTCAAAAAACAATGAAGAAAATAAATTACCTACTCAAAAGATGGAGTAAAGAGCTGAACAGAGACTTCACCAGTGAGGAATTAAATATGGCTGAGAAACATCTTAAAATTGTTCAACATCATTAATAATTAAGGAAATGTAAATTATAACCACGCTCAAATATCATCTCACCTCAATACCACTAGCTAAGTTCAAGAAAACAGAAGATGACAGATGCTGAAAAGATTGTGGGGAAAGGGGAGCCCTCATCCACTGGTGGTAGGAATGTAAACTTGTACAACCACTATGGAAAGTAATGTGGAGAACCCTTAAAAGACTCAAAATGAAGGGGCTGGAGAGATGGCCTAGCAGTTAAGAGCACAGACTGCTCTTGCAGTGGACCCGAGTTCGATCCCCAGCACCCACATGGTGGCTGAAAAACGTCTTTAACTCCAATTCCAGGGGAATCCCACACCCTCTTCTGACCTCTGCAGCATTGCACGACACAGGTGCTCAAACCTCCATGCAGACAGTACGTTCATACACATTCAAAAATAAATTAAAAAATTAAAAGGAAAAGACTCAAAATGAGCCTACCACTTGACCCAGTCATACTACTCCTAGGTATACACCCAAAAGTCTCATCCTACAGCAAACATACATGCACATCCATGTTTACTGCAGCTCTATTCACAATAGTGAAGAGCTGTAACCAACCCAAATCCCCCTCAACAGAGGAGTGGATGAGAAAAATGTGGTACATCTACACAATGGAGTACTATTCAGTGGCAAAGAAAGATGACATTATGAACTTTGCAGGTAAATGGATGGAGCTCAAACCCAATATGCTAAATGAAGTAACAAAGTCCGAGATAAACAAAGGATGAATTGTTTCCCTCACTTGTTCATGCTAACACCAAATTTCCTCAATAAAAGGCTAACTGAACAACATTATTATTATATTTCTGTTTACCTGAAAGCAACTATGCTGTTATAATGGAAATCTAGAATCCATCCACCACATATTTTCAGACTCTGTAATTACTGTATATGGGAGGAGAGTATGTATCCATATTTTGAGTAATATAAAATTAATGGAGGAAAATGTGAGTTCCTAAGCATAAAAGAAAGAACAATTATGGTGGTAGAATGCATGATCTGTGGTGGGTTGGGGGGAAGGGAAAAGGGAATATCCCTAAACTGAATTGAAAAATGATGTCTGAAATATACAAAACGTCAATAAAACCGAACACGAAAAAGCTCACTTGATTGTGTTATGCCCAGCAATATAATTTTGTATTTAATGAACAACTGAAATCGACTTTATTTTATTATTTTATTTCAATTTGTTTATTTATTTATTTTATTTATTTATTTGGTGTTTTTTTCTTATTATTTATTTATTTATTTATTTATTTATTTATTTATTTATTTTGAGAAATTGTCTTCCATAGTCCCTGCTGGCCTGAGCTCACTATGTGTATCTAATTGGCTTTGATATCACAGAGATCTGCCTACCTCTGTCTCCCAAGTGTTGGGATTAAAGATATGTGTCATCAGGCCTGGCCTGGCTTGGAATTTTAATTATATCAACAAAATTGCTTTAGTAATTTATGTAACTTGAGGTTTGATTAAATGATCAAGAGTTGGAGATCTGAAATGTCCCTCTTTAGAACATTGTTTGTCCCACTATTGGAAGGAAATGGTGCCCATGTCAGATGACGATAACCACCTGTAACTCAAGGTCCAGAGGATCTCTCACCTTCTAGCTTCTGCACAGGCACCCCCCACACACACTTGTATACACATACACACACACACACACACACACACATACACACTTGTATACACACACACACTTGTATACATACACTATATATATATAATTAAAAAATTATTTGTTTACTTATTTTCATATGTGTATGAAGTATGCATGCAGGTTTGTGCACCTGTGTCGTGCAATGCCACAGAGCTCAGAAGAGGGTGTCAGATTCCCTTGGAACTGAAGTTAAAGATGGTTCTCAACCACCATGTGGGTGTTGGGGATTGAACCCGGGTCCTCTGCAAGAGCAGTCGGCACTCTTAACTGCTAGGCCAACTCTCCAGCCCCTAGTAACTTGTTTTCTAAAACCTTGTTCCAGGCGAGGGGTCAACTTAATGTTATGGGAATGATTTAT
>VZQC01005228.1:3241503-3271412 GCA_009823505.1 Rhizomys pruinosus
AGCAAGGGAGGCTAGTTTCCACATACTAACATGATAATTAGGGACTATGCTAGGAAGGGAAGGGATTGGATTAATTAGGAACTTGTAAATTAAGCCTCCTAAAAGGACCAGTTGGGAAGAGACACATGCCCGAGTGGGGAAGCCAGCATGGCTTATAAACCTCTGTGAAACCTGCAATAAAGTGAGTTTTGAGCTGTAACACTCTGACTCGACTCCCTGCCGTGGTTGCTTTCAGTTCAGCAGCGCACTTACTCTCCCCAGCCCCACTCCGTCATGGGCCAACAGAGTGAAGATTTTCGGCAGCGAGGAAGCTGGAGAGGGTGGTGTTTGCCAACCACCTCTCTACGACCCCCACATCATCCTACAAATGATAAACAATATGATTTGTTCCTTCTGTCCTGTGTCAAGACGACCCCAAATCAGCTGGGATAAATATGGCCATCTTATAAAACAACTGACTGTTGATGACATCTCAATATAATTACCTTTGCAAAATTGCTTATTCCTGCATCTTATGGCATGACGTACCCCAAAACTTCCAAATAAGGTTATAAATTTAAGCAGACCCTAATATGTGGAAAGCTCTCACCCATTCTTGCAATTCTGCTGCTTTCTCCTGCCTTAACCACTGAATAATTCCCCATAGCATTAAATTTTACTAGTAAAACTATTTATCCAAAATTCCTGTTACACTTTGTTTTAAGAAGTTTGTACTGACCCATAATTTTGCTTTTATTTTCTTATAAACAGATAAAATGTGTGTACTTATGGGTATTATGTGTGTCAGATTATGATTTCTAAGTCATTGTGATAGATTTTATAGTGAACCTTACAGACATAAGGTTTTAGCAATTTACTTAAAATGATGAGACTTGATTTGTTCATTAATAAAATGAGGGCAATAACAGAATATGGCACACACTGTGTTTCGAAGCAATTGTAACTTTAAATATATAGATAGCTCAATAAACATGCATGCATGCAGGCAGACAGATAAACAGAGAGAGGTGAGGACAGGCATAAATACAGAAGGAAGATTTCTAGATTCTTTTAATTCATACCAATTTCACCTCATTTGTTATCACATAGTTTTATTAGTATTTCGTATTCTGTTTATAGTCACTTTAGGATTATTGGATACCTGCCAATAGCTTTTTATTCCTTCAAATATATGCTTCACTTTTTATTTTAATTTTAAATTGTTGTCAAACTCACATCCTTTTAAACATATATGAATAATTCCTTAAAATAATAACTTGATTGAAATAATATATTTCAGGGAGATAAATATCAGCCCTGCCCCTGTTCCCTATTCTTGCTAATCAAGCTTGATATAACACCACTGATGACTATTAGCTGGGTATGTATTTTCAAATTAGATGAAAGTCTTTTACAGTAATTCCAGGCTCATTCAATGAAAATGGAGAAATACACCATTCAGAACAGAATAAGATGGGTTCATAAGTGAAGATAGATTGATACAGTATGTCATAAATTTTCACTTATTTATATGGCCAATCGATTACTCCAGAAAGTGAATTATTCATCTACTATGTGCCACTATGCTTGAATATTACAAAGATGAATGACATAATTCTGTTATTTCTTTATTTTGATTTTATGTCTATGAGTGTTGCTCCCATTTATGTAAATGTACCCAGGTTGGAATGCCTGTGGAGGACCAAAGAGGGTACCCAATACCCTGGAACTCCAGCAACAGATGGTTCTTAGTCACTATATGTGTGTCAGAAACCAAACTCAGGTCCTCTGAAAGACCAGCTGGTACCCTCAACCACTGAATCATGTCTCAAACCCCAATGATTCCTGTTATTAAAGATAAATATTCATTCACAGGAGACATGCATGAACATGCAAAAATGCATACTTTTACCCATGATTAGTCACAATTTTCTTCATATGTAGTACATAATATTAAAACTTGTTTGGAATTTTAATGGTATTCATACAATGAAAATACCTTTTGAGATCTTATTACATGTCCGGGTAGAAATAGTCAAGTCTCTTGGGGCTGGAGAGATGGCCTAGTGGTTAAGAGTGCTGACTGCTCTTGCAGAGGACCCAGGTTCGATCCCCAGGACCCACATGGCAGCTGAGATCCATCTTTAACTCCAGTTCCAGGGGAATCTGACACCCTCTTCTGACCTCCACAGCATTGCACAACACGGGTACTTAAACCTATATGCAGACAGTACATTCATACACATACAAAAATAAATAAAATTAAAAAAAGAAATAGATCAACCTCTGTTCATTTATGAATATATTCATTTCAATAAATACTGAGTCTTGCCAGACTACATCACATGAAGCACAATGTATACATTTAAGGTACATCAATATTTACCAAAGAACAGCACAGAGTGGCCCAAAATTAATGGTCTAGAAATAAAATAAATATGGGAATTAGTAGTGCATAACTCTGAGAAACTAAGTGAAACAACAAATGAACCCTTATATACTTCAACAATTTAAAACCAGAGGTTACTGCAACTATTAAGGGAAACTTACATTAAAATTGAGTGCATATTTTTGACCTCTTTGGGTTAAATATGGCCCTTTCTAGAAGGGCTAAATATGTAGATAACCATGAGAGTTAATCTATTATATCAATGATAGAATCAATAATACCAATCTAATTATTTCAATGGTCCTGGCATTTCCCCTCATACAAAGGACTAAAATAACATGAAGATACAGAAAGTGATAGGATGAGAGGTTCTTTTGAGGAAATTTCCGAAAGTTTTTGTATTCCACCTTTGGCTTATAATCTGGATAATACATCCTTCCCCCTTTTTTTTTTTTCTTTTTTTGTTTATTATTTTTAAGGGATGCAAAATATAAGAGCACAGTTGTTTTTAGATCACATCAATGTTGCTCAGTTTGCCATACGATTAGATAATTGGTGCTAGCATCCACAGATGAGGGATAGCATTCATCATTTGTTTTTCTGGGACTGTGTTAATTCACTCAGCCATTTAGCGGTAAAGCTCATGATGTCATCTTTCTTTTCTTAATTTTATTTATATTTTGTATGTGTATGAGTGTACTGTCTGCATGTAGGTTTGTGCACCCGTGTCGTGCAATGCTGCGGAGGTCAGAAGAGGGCGTCGGATTCCCCTAGAACTGGAGTTCTCCTGGAATTGGAGTTACAGACGGTTCTTAGCCTCCATGTGGGTGATGGGGATCGAACCCGGGTCCTCTGTAAGAGCAGTTGGTGCTCTTAAACACTAGGCTATCTCTCCAGCCCCAATGTCATCTTTCTTTACCACTGAATAGAACTCCATTGTGTAGATATACCACATTTTCTTTATCTACTTGTCAGTTGAGAGGCACTTGTGTTGGTTCCAGCTCCTTGCTATTATGAAAAGAGCTGCAATAAACATGGCTGTGCAAGTATCTCTACAGTAAGATGAATCTTGTGGGTACATGCCCAGGAGTGGTATGGCTGGGTCAGGTGCATCCTTCCCTTAAATACAGGGGCATTTACACTGAATCATTTTAACTAGTAGGCATTCTTTTTCCTTTACATTCCTTTATCATATTCCCAATCAACTTTTATTCTTTTTATTGTTTTTAATTTATTAGTTTTTTTCTATTACTTCTTAATTTTTTTTTCATTTTAACAATAAGTAATACTTTATGAGTACATGTGGGAAAACTTAGTTAAGATGGGTTGGATTCCAAGCCAATGGTACCTCCCTGGCCACACCCATGGGGTGGGGTGTAGTGATGAAAAGATTTAGCATTTGGCACTAAAAATTGAGTCATGATGGATATTTAAGCAGACATCTTGGAATAAAATCTCTCTCTGCATTTGAACCTCAACCTGCATACACGTGGTGTGCTTTCCTGTGCATATTTTCCACATGGGTCATCCCAGCATTAAGTGGGCCCCGCCACAAATCTTGGCAGTGACACCACAATTGGCATCTGAACGTGGGGCAGAAGGAAACCTTGACAACTTAGGTATGCATACCCCTAAATCTTGCCTTTTTCTTCTCTCTCTCCTGATATCTATCTGTTGTGGTGGAGCCATCTTTCCTGATGGTTTTGGTGAATGGGACAGTGGTCTGAGGGCATGTGGCTTTGTACACATGAAGGAGAGCAGCCTGGCTCTGATTTGGTTCAGAGGGAGCACCAGTGCCTTCCAGGCATGTGCCTCCTGGCATGGTCACTCCTGCAGGCTATAAAAGCCAGTGACCTCAAGGCTGAATTTAATATTAAGGCTTATCAGTTATGCTTGGCCTTACAAACAATTTTTCATAATTACAGGTCTGAAAAACTTTCTGGTTTTAAATCCCCCCCCCCAAAGAAAGACTATGACGGACCAGCTCCTCAAATTCGGTTCCAATCTTAACTTGTTCATATGTAAATTTTCTCCTGGTAGCTCTCCTCTACCTGAGCACACTTCTTTCTGTTGCAAATTAAGGCCTTTTAGGGAACCGCCCTCCTCCAAGTGCAGCCTCTTCCAGATAATTTCAAGCCTTGGCCATTTTCTTTTAAATTTTGTATACAAAGTCTGTTTTTGGATAATAGTGTCTTGCTCTCTTGTCTTCTTGTGGGTTTTCTCTAAATCTAATTCTTCTTACCTAAAACCTGCCAGCTATTTGTAGATCCAAGGTTGGGATTTAGCTAACAGTAATTCAAATCCATCTCAGCATGTTTTACTTAACGTGTAATATTTTTACTTAACCCCCGGGTACCCTAGATATGGTTGATTTAATTTTATCTTGCTCCTTTTAAATGTGTTTCATCTTAAAAATCTCTTCTCAAAGAATTCCAGATCACACGTGGTCTGAGTTCTGGCCTGGCACCATAAGCCTGCCTGCTGTGCATGAATACCAGCTGCTGCACTGAGCACATGGCATCTAAATAATGCCCTTTAAAATTTGATTTTAGGTAGCTTTCTTTTTATTTCAGCATTTTGGAAACAAGATAGATGGATTTCTAGGAGAATTTACAGGCCTTGAACTTCTAACAAAACAAACTTGCTCCGATAAATTGTCATTTTTTAAGGAACATTGGTAAAAGTCTCTTTAACAATGTAAATTGATATTTTGGTTCAATTTAAATGAGGAATTTTTTTAATAAAACTGTTTTATGTTTCTTTAATCCCATCTTCAAGCTGTGCATATGTGTGAGTGAATGCGAGTTCCCACTTTTAATTCATTATAATTCAACAGATTTAAATCTAATTAGAAACTGACTATAAACAAAAATAGATTCAATTCATAGAAAATGTTTGTTTTATACCCCTTAGTGTTAACAAATTTTAATTGGGTTTATAGTATGCATATGATTCATTTTAATGATAGATTGTCATTAATTATTATTAGTAATTGCTATTAATAGTTATAGTTATTGTTATTGCATACAACTATTAATAAAAATTGATAAAAATTCAGTCTAATAGTAAATTGTTCATTGTTATTGGATATTATTGTTGACAATTATTATTCATAATAATTATTATGATAGTTGTGACTAATAATGGTTAACAATTATTGATAATTAATAATAATTAATAATGGTTATATTTTTTGTGATTGTGGATAATAATTATTATTCTTCCAACTTCCTTATTAATACAAGATGGCTTGGTCCAAGACTACAAACAAGTTTGGCCTGTCTACTTTTGGAAATCATCGATCTTTAGATTTGTAAATAATATAGGGACAAATCTTTCTTATGTATGTATGTGTGTATGAATGCATGTATGTGTGTGTACATGTATGTATGGATGTGTGTCCTTGTGTTCTAAGTATATTTTAATGTTTACAGCATGATACAAGTAAAAACATTGCCTCTGAGTTGGAACCTGGCCCTTCCTTCTCAAGATGCAAATTTATATTAAACAGCCAAAACATAATTCAATTTCAACAAAGGTTATGGGTTATCTATTAAAAAATTTTAAATAATGGATCTACACTGCCTCCTACTGGTTACACCCTTTCAACATCTAAAACAAAGATGCAACCAGGTTTTCAATGTATTAAAGTGTTAGTAAGTTTTTGGGTATTTGGGAATAAAAAATAAAAGTTATAAAAATTTAAAAATTTAAATTTTTTGCACACATACAGGATAAGCCTGCATTTTGTTCAGATGACCAGTGGGTAGCTGGTGTTGAGGCCTGCATTTCATTTGGGTGACCAGTTGGTTTGGAAAAAGGCTCCCTTTGCAGACCGCCAACCTGGGAAGCTGGTGTGAAATTCCTGTCCTGGACTTGGGCAGGTGGAAATTTACATTTACGGCCAAGAGTAGGAAACATGTCTCATTGTCCCAGGCTAAGGACCAAGTAGGAAGTTGCCTCTCCAGTCAGGTCACAGGAGTGACCGACTGACCTCTACACAATGAGGCCAGTTCCCCACAATGTCCACAAAGTGGGCACTGCATGTCCCCCTCCCTTTAGCAGGACTGCAATCGACCTGTTCTTGACAAAGGAAGCTTCCTAGAAGCTCCCACACACAAAAAAAATCAAGATGGTAATGATGGTAACAACTTCTCATGGGGCATATGTAGCCAGTGTTTATTTGATTAATGGTCATAAGAACTGTAAAAGAAAATTGTATTAAGAGCTAGATATTGAAAAATCTTTAAAGCAGATTTTCATGCCAGGCCTGGAGAAGGCCAAGAGCTTGGAGGAAGATAATTATTAAAATCCACTTTGTAAGGTTTGCAGTTTAAAATGGTAATACATTTAAACTAATTGGGAATATAAAATGTTAATTGTTTTATTTGTAATCTGTATTGATTTTCCAACAATAGCTTTGAAGTTAAGGTACACAAATGGTCTCTATATTTTTCTGTGATAATACAGTATCACGTTTTGATATTTTATCTTTCTTGTAGGATAATTTAAAGAAATTAAGTTTACGTTCACTTCCCAAATAAGCATACAGTCAATGAAAAACAATTTGGGCAAATTTGATGAAAACTTACACCTTGGTTACTGTTTATTGGTATGTGTAATACAACTTAGGCATCTATAGGTCAAAACATAAAAATTTAAAAAACAAAAAGAGGGAGGTGGTATAATATTCCTTCTATATTCCAAACCTTTTGATAAATTTTCAATTTTGACATCTTGAAACTAACAATGGGAGGAGATTCGTATGTTCCCACAGGTAAAAACACCAATCTAAATGCCTGAAAATATACAACATTTGGCTAAGCAGGATGGACTGGAAAATGCCAGCAGAGAGGCTGACCCATCTGAACATTAAAGAAAAAAGAACCTCAGATTGTCTGAGTCACAGACACTGAGCATCTCTCTGAATTCTATTTGGTATAACTGTTTATAATGTTGTATAATGAAGTTTGCCTTCCAGATGCTAAGAAATCTTCCTACCTCTTCCCTTTTATAGTAAAAAGAAAAACATGATGGCAATGAAGTCATTCCCTAACTGTAAATTAGAGCCAACTGTTATAGTGGTAATTTTTTATAAAACAGGTACAACTACTTTCTTTAATTGACCAATAGACATAGGAATTGTGAAAGGATAATTCTCTATTTAGAGCCAAATATAATAGTAAAGTCTTGATATGCTGTGTTACTAAGCAAAATATATTAATACAGGAGAGCTCTAATATCAGCAATGGATTATTCTGCCAAGGAGATGTTGGCTAGGGGATCCAAGCCCCCCCAAGTTATAAAGGCCTTTTGCCTATAAAAATGGAATATCTGCAAGGAGAAATGCGGTAAGTCCCTGTTATCAAAGACCTGGTGTAAGCATGAAAAAATGTTTTGAGATATAAGTTGCTAATGTACAGTTGGCCTCTGAAATGCCAGACAGTGTGACCAAAAGCCATTAATGCAATAAAGCAAAATATTGGTCTCTTTCAGTGAAGCATGTTTCCTCTGTCAGTATCAGCTACACCTCAACTGCCTGAAGATACTGTGCAACAGTGGCAGCCATGTGTATATAATATATATATATATATATCATATAGATATATATATAAGATCCCAAATCTAATTGGCTATTAGCTCTCTCCTTGGAGGACCTAGTCAGGCTGAATGCCACAAGCTTATGTCTTATGTGGTTAGGAAATGATACAAGCCACAGTAAGAACTTGTCGTCTTTTATAGAGAAACAACAGATTGTGGAATGAGCATACAGCCAAACGCCATGTCTGGTGCTAAGCTATAGCTTGCCATACGAGTAATTGTTTAAATGCCTAAGTGCCTGTACATCTTATTGCTTATGCTTTGTTAGTGGGATTAAAAGGGTACCCCTGGATAAACTGTCAACACAGGAAGGGAAACAACCTGACAGAACAGAGCAAAATGCAATCTCCAGAGAAAATAGTAATGCTTTGCTTCTCACCCACTTGGCTCCTTACCAAAGCCTAGGGAACAACCTTTTAAGAGAGGCATGGTAGAATGTAAGGCTGTGGAGAGATTGGAGTAAATCGTGAGACTAGAAGAGCAATGTAGTCTGGACTCCTATTTGATCACATGCTTGTGCATACAAGCGTCTCCAACTGGTCTAGGGGAACCTTGGATTGTTCAACGATTAAAAGCTAAAAGAAAAAAAAAATACTTGCTAGTGGGTTTACATGAATGTTACTCATTGCTTATGCTTATGGCTGGCATCAGCTTACTCGGTTTGTGATTTTGGATATATTGGCCTGTGCGGGATAGCTTTGTCAACTTGACGCACCTGGTTTGAGGGAGTCTCAATTGGGAAATTGACTCCATTGGATTGGCCTTTGGCCACATCTGTGGAGAATCTGTGGAGTATTGTCTTGATAGGCAAGCAGTGTGGAAGGGCCCATCCAAATTGGGTGGTGCCACCCTTGGCAGTTGTTGTGTACCATATAATAGGGCAGTCTGGGCAATGAGCCAGGGAGCAAACCAGTGAACAACACTCCTCCATGGCCGGTGGGCTTCAGCTTCCCTGCTTCGCTTTCCTGCTCTGAGTTCTTGCCATGGGCTCCATAAGTGATGAACTGATGACCCAGGAGATGTTAAAGCGGGATAAAACCCTTTCCTCCCCAAGTTGTGTTGGTCCGAAGGGTTTTTGTCACAGCAATGGAAGACGANTATAAGAAGGCAGGCTGGGCATGCACCAGGGGAGCAAACCAGTGAACAACATTCCTCCATGGCCTGTGCTTCAGCTCCTGCCTCCATCTTCCTGCCCTGAGTTCCTGCCTTGGGCTCCATAAGTGATGAACTGTGACCCAGGAGATGTAAGCTGAATAAACCCTTTCCTCCCCAAGTTGGTGTTGGTCAGAGTGTTTTGTCACAGCAATGGAAGACAAACTAGAAGAGAAATTGGTACCATGAGTGGGGTATTGCTTGTGACAGACCTGACCATTGTGTTTTGGGGAAGGATTGTGGAAGCGTTTGGAACTTTGGGCTGGGAAAATCATTGAATGCCTAAAGATCATGGCTGTGGAACTTGGAACAGTTTTGCTGAAAGAGTTGTAGATGATGGAGGCCTGGCTTGTGAAGCTTCTAGTTTCAAAGGGAAGCAGAGATCATCAGGACTGTTTAATATGTGGGTTCTGGACAGCTGGGGCTGAGGAATCAGCTGTAAGTAACAAGAGACCAGAACCAAAAGGGAAATCTTTGTTGTACTGGGACAATTGATTCTGGTTAGCTGGGGCTGAAAAAAATCAGCTGTAAGTATCAAGAGACCAGCATCACTGTAGTGAAATCTTCTGGGAAGAATTTCTTCAGGGTCAGCACACAAAAGCTGTGTTCCAGAAGGGGCCTGAGCCTCCATCTCAAGCCAGAAGCAGAACTTGGTAGCATGTAAGAGTCTCCTATATGGTTCCTGTGTTGAAAGCATGAAGGGGTCACAGAGAGCAGCTGAGGTCTGGCACTATGAGAGGCCAGGAAAGGCCACTGGTCAGAGTGCGGCCTTGGTTGCAGTGAAGATCCCAGGATTCCAGGGGTCAGGAAGAGAAGCTGAGGTTTTGCATCAGGAGAGGTCAGAGACAGCCTCACTTTCAGTGGTGACCCCAGCTTTTTGGAGATGCCGAGACCGTGGGAGACCACCAAGAGGAGCAGCAGGTGTGGAATGGAGTAGGCCTGGGCCTGCAAGATGAGCTGTGTGTGCCACAGACAGCAGAGTCAGAGAAGGGGAGCTGCCGAAACCCTTTGGAACCCAGAAGATTGTGAGTCCCAGGTGTCCAGCCTTGAGCTATTTGCTGGACTTAGGTTTTGTTTGAGTGTGCCTGATTCTTCCCTTTGAAATAAGACAGTACATGTTTTGGATTTTACAGCAGTCCACAGTTAAGAGACTTTTAAGTGTTTAAAACTTTTAAGTGTTTCCAAACACTTAAAAGCGAACTTTTAAATGTTTGGAAATTTTAAGGACTGGGGGTCTTTTAAGGTTGTACTGTCTTAGGTTGTGATTAATGTTAACATCATACTTTGAGGATAAGAACTGGAAAGGTGGTGGTTTAATAGTGATGTGTTTTGTGTGTCAAGTTGACAAGGGGTCAATTGTGCTGGATAGCTTTAGTGTCAACTTGACACACCTGGGTTGAGGGAGCTTCAATTGGGAAATTAGCTCCATTGGATTGGCCTGTGGCCACATCTGTGGAGTATTGTCTTGATGGTCAAGCAGTGAGGGAGGGCCCAGCCCACAATGAGTGGTGCCACCCTGGGCAGGTTGCTGTGTACCACATAAGAAGGCCCGCTGGGCATGAGCCAGGGGAACAAGCCAGTGAAGAGCATTCCTCCATGGCCTGTGCTTCAGCTTCTGCCTCCAGGTTCCTGCCCTGAGTTACTGCCTTAGGCTCCCTAAGTGATGAACTGTGACCCAGGAGATGTAAACGGAATAAACCCTTTCCTTCCCAAGTTGGTGTCAGAGTGTTTTGTCACAGCAGTAGAAGACAAACTAGAACATGGCCTTAGTGTGAAAATAAAGTTTCAGGTCTGACCTGTCCCCCACTGCCTAGTACTCAAAACAGGCTTGAGCAGCTGGCTCTTCAAAACTCAGATTCCTTTGGGTTGTTAGCCCCACCTATGGGCTCCCCTGCCTCTCAGAAAAGTTAAAAAAATAAAATTAAAAGGGTAAGATGTGGGAAAACTTAGTTAAGATGGGTTGTATTCTAAGCCAATGGTACCTCCATGGCCACACCCATGGGTTGGGATGTAGTGATGAAAAGATTTAGCATTCAGCACTGAGAATTGAGGTATGATGGATATTTAACAGACATGTTGGAATAAAATCTCTCTCTGCATTTGAACCTCAACCTGCAGACACGTGATATGCTTTCCTGTGCGTATTTTCCACATGGGTCATCCCAGGATTAAGAGGGCCCCACCACAAATCTTGGCATTGACAACACAAGTACCAGCATCCTTCATTTAAAACCAATTTTCAAGAAGTTGTGCCCAAACCCACACAGCTCAAGGGTCCCACCATCCAGCTGTGGGGGGGGGTGGCTTGTATGTTCAATCAAGTTGATCAAATGAGTTTCCAGACTATATTGCTGTAGTTTCACCATTAACACTAATCACAGCCCTTACATTCTACCATGCCCCCTCTTCCACATATTGTTCTCTAGGCTTAGAAAAGGGGCACAGGTGGACGAGTAGCAAAGCAGACTACTTTCTCTGGAGCTGTCGTTTTGGACTCTGGTCAATTCTGACTGTTTCCTTTCATGGGCAGACAGTTTGTCCAGGAATAACCTTTCCATCCTACTAATGAAGCACAAACAATTGATATATAGGTATATAAACACTTCTAATTGTTATGGAAGGTTACTTTGGTATAGACAAAGATATTTGGCTGGTATGTTAATCCATGAATTATGTTTTTTTTTCTGTAAAATATGCCAGGGTCTTACTGTGGCTTATAACATCTCCTAAACACTAGAGGACATAAGCTTGTGGCATCAGCCGTGGTTATTCTTCCAAGAAGAGAGCTAATAGTCAATTAGATTTGGGATATACATGCATATGGCTGCCACTGCTGCACAGTATTTCTAGGCAGGTGAGGTGTAACTGGTGCTGACAGAGGAGTCTTGCTTGACTTAAGGAGACCTATATTTGCTTTATTGGTTTAGTGACCTTTGGTAACACTATCTGGTATTCTAGAGACAAACTGTACACTTGCAAGTGAGGTCTCAATACATATTTCCCATGCTTACATCAGGTCTTCAACAGCAGGGTGTTATCTCTTCTCTTCTTTCAGGTATCCCAGTTTACAGGCAAAATGCCTTTACCTTGTGGGGGGTCTTGGATCCCCTGGACAACATTTCCTTGGTAGAATAATCCATTGCTGATATCGGAGCTCTCCTGTATTATTATATTTTGCTTAAGTGCATAGCTTAAGGAGACTTTAGTATTATATTAGGTTCTCAGTAGAGAATAATCCTTTTCACAGTTTCTATGTCTGTTAGTCAATTAAAGAAGGCAGTTTTACCAGTTTTATAAGAGATTACCACTATAACAGTTGGCTCCAATTTACAGTTGGAGAATGACATCATCATCATCATCATATTTCTCCTTGTTCAATGAATGGGAGGTAAGAAAGTCTCTCATATTAAAACTTTGTAGTACCTACAAGGTACGTTTCATTAGCACTCATTATAAACAGTTGTTACAAATAGGATCCATAGAGGGGTTTCATGTCTGTAGCAGTCTGAGGCTTTTCTTCCTTTCAATTTTCAGATGGGCCAACCTTTCTGCTGGCACTTCCTGGTACATCCTACACAATGCAAAGCTGTATCTTTTCTTTCTCAGCCGTTAAGTTGGTGACATTTTGAAGTGTTGGAACATACAAATCTTAACCCGTAGCTAGTTTTAAGATTTGAATTGCAAAGTTTTTGACAAAAAGGTTTCATATATATCTGTATCCCCCATTTTTATTTTATGTTTTTTTTTTGTTTTTTGACCGATGAGTATCAAAAAGGCAGTTGTAGTATGCATAATTATAGGCAGGAATCAAGGCACAGATTTCATCGAATTCACCCAAGCTGTTTTGGGTGAGTGCATGTCATTAACTTGGGAAGCAAACTTAATTTTTTAAGTTAAATCATCCTACAGGTAAAAGAGAATGCTACAATTTTTCTGTAGAACAGAAAAATTATAGAAAACATATGTATGTGCCAATCCCAAAGTTATTGTTACTAAGATTTTAAGTAAAACAAATGTGGACAATTTATATTTCCAATTAACTCACGTGCATTACCGTTTTTCAGAACCTTTAAGCCAATGTTGTTTAATATACACATATTTACTTTTACTAAGTCCTAAAACACTATGTAATCTGTAAACAGGGTTTGGGAAAAATTGGATACTTGTTGAACTCAGGTCAAATAAATATACATTAATTGAATATAGACACATGTCCCTCTACTGCTTCTCCCACCCCTCCTGATTCACCATTTCAGTCAGTTTTCTGATGCAGTCTTTCTGTTGTTGTTCTTTTTATATGCATCCCTCTCCACTAAATATAAATATTTACAACTGAGTTATTGGCGCTAGCATACACATATGAGGGATCCATTCATCAATTTGTGTTTTCTGAGACTGTTTACTTCACTTATAATATAATATCGTCTAGCTCCATCCATTTACCTGCGCAGTTCATGATGCTGTCTTTCATTACCACTGCATAGATTCTCCATTGTACATGTTTACCACATTGCTTCCTTCCATTCACAGTAGCAGGCATTTGCGGGTTGGTCAGCTCTTTGCTATTTTTTGAAGAGAGCTGCAATAAATAATAAATAAATATAGATAAATAAAATAAGCGTGGAGATTTATTTGCTGCAGATACAGATGAGCTTTGTGCGGTATGAACCCAGGTGACCTCATGTATGACGGGTCAGAAAGGGCAAGCGTCATTTTTGCACTCTTCAAAAGGTGGCTCCACACGCTTTCCAGTCGTGGCTGACAAGTTTACGATTCCCATGCAGGCTGAGAGAAGTAGACTATGTACGAGCAATCGACGAGCGTACTTGCAAAGATGACCCATGTGGTACTTAGTCGAAGTCCCACATGGCGGCTAAGAACCGTCTGTAACTCCAATTCCAGGAGAACTCCAGTTCCAGGGGAATCTGAGACCCTCTTCTGACCTCCGCGGCATTGCACAACACGGGTGCACAGACCTGCATACAAACAATACATTCATACACATACAAAAATAAATAATAAAAAAAAATTTTTTAACAAGTTTACATTCCCACCAGCAATGCATGAGTGTTACCCTTTCCCCACAACCTCATCAGCACTTGATATTGCTTGTTTTATTGATCCTGGCCAGTCTAATGGAGTGAGATGATATCTTAAAGTGGTCTTAATTTGCATTTCCCTAATTATTAGTGATGTTGAACAGATTTTAAGATCTTTCTCAGCCATCTGTAATTCCTCCTCTCTGAAGTCTCTATTCAGTTCTTTGCTCCATCTTTTGAGTTATTCATTTGTTTTCTTTTATGTTTTTTTGAGTAGCTTGTATACACTGGAATTTAATGCATTGTCAGATGTGTCTGCAGTGAAGGTTTCCTCCCACTCTGTGGGTTTTCTCTTCAGTTCCTTTATTGTTTCTTTTGATGTACATAAACTTTTGAGTTTAATGAGGTCCCGTTTGTAATAGTCTATCTTATTTCTTGTGCAGCTGCTGTCTGATGTAGGAAGTCTTTTCCTATGCCTATGTTTTGTAGTCTGCTGCCAAGTTTTTCTTCTATCATCTCCAGAGTTATGGGTTTTACATTGAGGTCTTTGATCCAACTGGAATTGACTTTTGTACAGGGCGAGAGGTAGGGGTTTAATTTCATTCTTCTACAAGTGGTGATCCAGTTTTGCCAACACCACTTACTGAAGAGGCTGTCTTTCCTCCATTGTGTCTTCTTGGCCCCCTTGTCAAATATGAGGTTTCTGAAATTTTATGTGCTCAGGTTTGGATATTCAGGTTTATTCCATTGGTCAACTGGTCTGTTTCTGTGACAGTACCAAGATATTTTTATGACTATAGCCCTGTAGAATAGTTTGTTGTCTGGTAGAGCAAACCCCCCGTATTGCTCTTTTCACTCAGGGTTGCTTTGGCTATTCAGGGTCTTTTGTTTTTCCAAATGAAATTGAGGATTTTTTTTCCAAGCCTGTGAAGAAGCTCTTCGGGATTTTGATTGGGATTGAATTAACTCTGTACATGAGTTTGGGTAGAATGGACATTTTTACTATATTTATTTTCCCAATCCAGGTAGGTTTGTCCATCTTTTGATGTCTTCCTCAATTTCCTTCTTCAGGGATTTAATATTTTTGTTTTAGAGATGCTTGGTGTCTCTGGTTAGGCTTGTTCCTAGGTATTTTATTGTTTTTGAGGCTACTGTGAAAGGGAAGGTCTCCTTGTAGTCCTTCAGTTGTTTGTTGTTGGTGTTAAGAAAGGCTACTGATTTTTCTAGATTTATTTTGTATCCTGCCACATTACTGAAGTGCTTAATCGTTTCTAGGAGTTTCTTGGTGGAGTTCTTAGCATCCCTTAGGTAGACAATCATACTATCAGCAAAAAGCTATAGCTTGACTTCCTCTTTTCCAATTAGAACTCCTTTAATTTCCTTTTCTTGCCTTATTGCCCTAGCTAGGGTTTCTAGCACTATATTGAAGAGGAGTGGTGACAGGGGGCAGCCTTGCCGAGTTCCTACCTTTAAGGGGAATGCTTCTGTCATTTCCCCATTTAGGATGATATTGGCTGTGGGTTTTCTGTATATGGCTTTGATTACATTGAGGAATGATCCCTCCAGACCAATTCCCTCCAGGACTTTAAACATGAAAGGGTGCTGGATTTTGTCAAAGGCTTTCTCCGCATCAATTGAGATGATGGTGTGGTTTTTGTCCTTCAGTCCATTGATATGTTTGATGATGTTTATTGATTTTCGTATGTTGAACCATCCCTGCATGTCTGGTATGAATCCAACTTGGTCATGGTGGATGATTTTCTTGATGTGAGTCTGTATGCGATTTGCCAGAATCCTGTTTAGAATTTTGGCATCTGTGTTCATTAGGGAGATGGGTCTATAGTTCTCCTTTTTGGTTGTATCTTTCCCTGGTTTTGGTAGTAGCGTAATGCTGGCTTCATAGAAGGAATTTGGGAGAAGTCCCTCCATTTGTATCCTTCTAAACAATTTAAGTAGTAATGGTTGTAAGTCTTTACGAAATATTTTATAGAATTCTGCCGTGAATCCATCCGGGCCTGGGCATTTTTTGGTTGGGAGGCTACTTATTACATCTTCGATTTCTTCCTGTACTATTGGTCTGTTTAGGCTGTCGATCTCTTCTTGGTTGAGCTTTGGTGATTCCCAGGATTTCAGATATTCATCCATTTCTTCTAGGTTTTCAAACTTAGTAGAATATAAGTTTTTGAAGTAGTCCCATATGATTGTCTGGATCTTTTCATTGTCTGTTGTGATATTTCCCCTTTCATCACAGATTCTATTGATTTGGAGTTGTTCCCTCTTTCTTTTGGTTAACTGGGCTAGAGGTCTGTCTATCTTGTTTATTCTCTCAAAGAACCAACTTTTGGATTCATTGATTTTTTGTATGGTTTTCTTTGTTTCTATTTCATTGATCTCTGCTCTGATTTTTGTTATTTCTTCTTGTCTGCTCCGTTTAGGGTTCATTTGTTGTTGTCTCTCAAGTATTTTTAGCTGCAGTGTTAGATCATTCACTTGTGCTCTTTCTGTTTTTTTAATGTAGGCACTTAGAGCTATAAACTTCCCTCTTAGGACTGCTTTTAAAGTGTCCCATAGGTTTTGCTGTGTTGTATTATCATTGTCATTCAGTTCCAGGAATGTTTTCATTTCTTTCTTTATTTCTTCCTTGACCCATTCATTATTCAGGAGAGTGTTGTTTAGTCTCCATGTGTTCTTGTAGGTTGTAGGGTTTATCCTGGTGTTGATATTGAGTTTTATTGCACTGTGGTCTGATAGAATGCATGAGATTATTTCAATCCTTTTGTATTTGTTGAGTTTTCTTTTCCTGTGTCCCAGTGTATGGTCTATTTTGGAGAATGTTCTCTGAGGTACTATGTACAAAGTGTATTCTCTGGTGTTTGGGTGAAATATTTGATAGGTGTCTGTGAGGTACATTTGATGTATTATATCATTTAGTTCAGATGTCTCTCTGTTTATCCTTTGTCCTGTTGATCTGTCCAAAGGGCTCAGTGGGGTATTGAAGGCCCCTACTATTATTGTGCTGGGGTTAATCTGTGCCTTGAGATCCTGAAGAATTGTCTGTATAAAGTTTGTTGCACCAGCATTTGGTGCGTATATATTCATGATTATGAGATCTTCATCGTCAATTGTTCCTTTAATAAAGATGTAATGGCCCTCTTTGTCTCTTTTGATTTCGTTTGCTTTGAAGTCTCTTTTTTCTAATATTAGAATAGCAACACCTGCTTTCTTTTTGGTACCATTTTCTTGGAATATTTCCTTCAATCCCTTCACCTTAAGTTGGTGCCTATCCTTGAAATTGGGATGGGTTTCTTGTAGACAGCATATAGATGAGTTTTGTTTCCTAATCCATTCTCCCAGTCTATGCCTTTCAACTGGGGAGTTTAGCCCATTATTATTTAAGATTATAATTGAAAGATGGATATTGCTTCCTTTCAACTTATTATACATTTGGACTTCTAGACTCTGATTTTACTCCTACATTTATGTTTTTATTAGTTTCTTTTCCTAGGTATTTGAGGATTGTTGCTCCTCTCTTTTGCCATTTGAATTTCTTCAAGTATTTTATGAAGAGTTGGTTTTCCAGATATGTAGTCTATCATCTTGTTTACATAATGGAAGATTTTTCTCTCTCTCCTTCAACTATAATCGACATTTTTGTTGGGTAAAATATTCTGGGTTGGCATCCATAGTCCTTTAACACTGTGAATGCTTTGCTCCATGTTCTTCTTGCTTTCATGGTTTAAGCCGAGAAGTCAGTTGTAATTCTGATGGGTTTCCTTTTGTATGTGACTTGCTTTACTTGCAAACGTGAAGGGCGTCTCTGCCCAGACAGACATCCCCTACTAAAGGGTTCAGATTTGAGACACTTTTCCAGTAGCTGAGGAGTAAATCTACCATAAAATCTACCTGTCTTGAGCAACTTCCAGGCTCCTGTGCCTCAGAAGCCATCCCACACAAAGACCTCTCAATCACCTTTTAATAAAGACATTCAAATTTCCTCTTAGTTGCAAAATGGTCTATATGAATATATTCAGTAGTTTAGCAGTAATGATGTCTTAGAAATGTGAAATTAATAAAATAAATATATCACAAATAGTTGGAAAAATGGTTTTAAGAAAAATATTTCGTTGAATTTTAGGTAAATGTGTGTTTGTACATAGTGGATGAAACCAATTTGAACTAGTTTTTATGATAAATTCCACTAAAGGAAAACAGAAGCAGACCTCTTTGGCTTTAAATACAGCAGGCTTTTCTATTCCTTTTTTGATAATCTTTCATTAACTCTACAAATTGATATTTAACCTAATTTTCCTGAAGTACTTAGCATATAAATCATATAAAATACCCAATTCATATGATGTTTTCCTAAATTTTTAACATATCTTGAACACACCAATGCAATATTTTTCTTCCTCTATAATAGGCTTCTATCAGCATATTTCTATTATTACTTTCTCTCATGTTTTACCATTGCTTTCTGAATAATTGCTGAAATATTGCTGAAAAACAGCAGTTTTAATTTTGTATATCTATAGAGAAAATTGTAGCAACCTGACCTTGAAATATCACAACAGAAAGCCAACGGGTATTTTCTTCATAACTCTAATGACAAGAGAGCTATTATAGTAGTCTGATGACAGCATTTTAACTTGGAATCTTTAGAATATTCATTTTATTTCTGTTCCTGATAATCTCTGTGTCCTTGGATTATCTATATAATCTGATTAATATATTTGCCTTAATTTTCCATTTAAAAAGACAGAACACTTATACTTTTTCCCAAAGCCAATATTTATTGAAGCTTTATGCATTTCATACAAAATTTTAAATCAAATCTAGACCCGTGACCCCCTCCTTGCCCCCCTACCTCACCAGAGCTCATGCAATCTGCCAAACATTTTTTCATCTTTTTCTCAGTCTCTCTCAAATTCTCAATGTAGAAGATAACTGTCTTGAGCAGAAGTTCACTGTGTCAGTCAGTTCTTTGAACACATCTTTTTTTAAGGCAGATTCTTTAGAATTAGTTTTGTTCAAAGTTTCGTCCAGAAAGCAGAGCTATAGACGATGTACCCATTACAATTATTTTTGAGTATTGTACTGCTCTACTGTATTACCATATAATAAATAATTATTTATATCTACACTGGTGCAATGAAATTACCTTAGCATTGTAACTAAGAGACAGAAACATGTAATTTTGTTATATTATATTTTATTATATTTATGCGTATTTCTATATCTAATTACAAAGTAGCTGAATGCACTTTTTTTCTTTCCAACAACACATTTTTATTGTTTAATATTTTAGCAATTTCAGAGCAGAAAAGTGTGGAGTGAATGAAGAACAAATGTCAAAAGGCCTATGAACAGATGTGAGGATTGAAGAACCTAATTTTATACATGATAGATATACTAAAGATAGTTATTGTACATTCTAAACATATTTTTAATTATAAAAAGTAATATTTAAAATTTTTTATTTCTTTTTGTATGTGTATGAATGTACTGTCTGCATGTACGTTTGTGCACCCATGTCGTGCAATGCCATTGAGGTCAGAAGAGGGTCTCAGATTGCCCTGGAACTGGAGTTCTCCTGGAATTGGAGTTACAGACGGTTCTCAGCCGCCATGTGCATGCTGGGGATCGAACCCAGGTCCTCTGCAAAAGCAGTCGGTGCTCTTAACCACTAGGCCATATCTCCAGGCCCATAACATCTAATTTTTAAGTGGTATACTGTGAGCACACTCATAAATAACTGTATTTAAAGCTCGTGATTTTAAAATGCACAATTATTAAATTGAATATAGAACATAAGGTCAATTGAGAGTATTATTTAAAGGGTTAATAATTTTTTTAATTTTTTATTAACTTTTATTTATTTCTGTATGTGTATGAATGTACTTTCTGCATGCAAGTTTGTGCACCCGTGTTGTGCAATGCCACAGAGGTTAGAAGAGGGTGTCGGATTCCCTTGGAACTGGAGTTCTCCTGGAATTGGAGTTTCAGACGGTTCTCGGCCGCCATGTGGGTGCTGGGGATCGAACCCGGGTCCTCTGCAAGAGCAGTCGGCACTCTTAACCGCTAGGCCATCTCTCCAGCCCAGTGTTAATAAAATTTTAAACTTTGGTATGATTATTTATAGCATATGTTACATGAAGTGGCTTCTATAAATGAGTGCATTTTACTTATCACAAGAGAATAATGAGTCTCTTCACATATTTTTTAAGTTATCTCCATGGGGATCAATCAATGTTTCTAAGGATATAGAAAACAATATCTTTCAACTTCTTAATTTGTCTGGGAACTGCTGCTATAATTTCACTATACTAGATATTTACTTTAGCATTTGTTTTCTTTCTCATATTCTATATACATAAATAGCATTCGGTTGCAGAGTAAAAGACTTGTAAATATGGTAACTGAAAATAAACATATCAATGTATAAAGTAATCATGGTGCATAATAAATAGCATCCATGTATCACTTCATGTGGTTTTGAAGAACATGAAGGTACTCAATATGACACATTCTTAAAGGTCAGCCATCAGCAGACTATGAAAGAGGACTTGTTTCATATATTGGAATGTTAATCCAATATTTGAATATATGATTGAATGTTCGTAAGAACATAATGATGTATTATTGGAGTAGGTATTAAAACAAATTAAGAGTGACTTCAGTAAATATCCTTCCAAAAGATACACTTTGTTAGTGGGTATATGTCTGAATAAATTTTGATGAAAAATTTCAAAAACACATTTCAATGCTTTAATGAAACATAATATACATTCAGATAACTTCACTTGACAACATATGTTACTCCTGTTTAGTCTCTGCAAGCATAGTTTGAAATAACAAGAATATATTGATCATAGCGGATTGCCCCTGTAATTTCAGCACTTAGAAGTTGGAAGCAAGAGAATCACAAGTATAAATTATACACTATTAGAAAGCCCATAGTTAACCCGAGTGGATCACAAAGCAAAATCAAGAGCAAATTAAAAAGACATGGGATAGGAATTTAGTGGGAGGAGGAGGAGGATTATTTACAAGGGTGGAAGGAAGATGAGCAAGGGTACAAGGATGGGGGTAATCAGGATATATCATTATATGTGTACAGAACTGTCAAAAACAAGTTTATTAAAACGTAATAGACAAAAAATAATTCAAGGTTATTGCTGATTACATAAGGAGTTTGAGGCCACCCTTGGCTATAGGAAGCCATGTCTCACAAAAGAGAAACTAAACAAAACTAAGTTTGAAATGAATTCATTTCTTCTCTGCGTTTGTTTATCCTTCCTGTTTTCAATTCCTCCTTTAATCTATCCCACCCACCTTTTTGCTTTATATTCCATCAAGAGATGTCTTACTACATGTTAGGTACTATAGAAAACATTAAGGATGAAGCAGAACAAAATATAAATTTATTCTTTTTACAGATTTTACAGTCTAACAGGAATGGCAGACAAATAAACAGGATCCCACAATGAAAGATGAAGAAGCAATAAGGAAAATTTATTATGCTATGAATGGAATCCTATTAAGAGGTGAACTCTCCCTTTTGTTTGTTATTGTCTTTGTGGTTTAGTGACCCCAAAGTGATCTCTTTTCTTTTTCAGTTCTCACAATTTATAACATATTAACAATTGCATTTGATATTAAGGCCAAGCACTCTTCCTAAAAAATAAGTGTTCAGTTAAAATCCCTGGTGCTCATCAAAGAAATGTTTCATCTTCACTGAATCCTCTAACACATCAAGATTAGCAACTAATTTCTTTAATTCACTATTCCACTAACATGCAGCTAGCAGGGCTGTTGGATAGTTTTGCAGTATCCCCAGTAGGTATATCAAGGGGAGGGTAGCTCCTGTACTTTTAAGTTAAAATCATTCTTCTATGTGTCAGTCATAGGGTTACTGTTGAGTTCTTCCAGACAATTTTCACTATTCCGACTCTGAATCAATCTCTCTCTCTCTCTCTCTCTCTCTCTCTCTCTCTCTCTCTCCCTCTCTCTCTCCTTATTTTCATTACTACCTTTACTCCAGTGAGTCAAATTCTGATATGTGTGTGTTAGATCTTATATGGAAGAAATAGAGCGATTTTAATACTTTGCCCTATCTGTCCCATCAAAATATAGACTTGGCAATCATAAACAACACAGATATATAGCTCACCATCTTTATTCTTAGAAGTCCAAGATCAAGGAACCAGCAGACTCAGTGGCTGTTGAAGACGTGTCCTCTGCTTCAAAGATGATAGGTGCTAGGTGCATCCTAAAACAATGGAAGGGGCAAACAAATTCACTCAAATCCACTCACAAGTTTTCTGTTCTTTTTTTTTTTTTTTACTTTTTTTGTTATTATACTTTTTCCATAAATCATACTTCCTTTCTCAATCAAATTTAGAGTTGCTTCCCTTTCCACGCCCCCTACCCCACCTGAGTCCCTGCACACTGATATATATATATATATATCTATATATATAATTATTATATATATATATATGTCTTCCATCTTTTTGAGTTTTCCAGCGTTGTTTTTTTCTCTTCAGTTCTTTTGTTTTTCTCTCCAACTTGTATTAATCCACTATATGTATGCATATATTCATATATATATATAACTCTCTATATATAACTATTATATATATAGTTTATATATACATAAATTCTATACTTACATCCCTACATACATATATCAACCTGAATTGGAGGAATTTTTTTTTCTAAAGATGTCATGTTTTCTAAGGATGTGCTGGAAGGTTCCTCCTTGGCAAAAGCCCACCAAACACCCACATCAATCTTCCCTTGTGCTCCACACTGGGGTCTTCCTTCCATGGTTCCCCAAATGAAATCAATTAAGGACCAGAGTAAATTGTACTTCATCGATTAAAACTTGCCGCTGAGGCTCTTAGTAAAAGGACATAAGAAAAAAGAGAGCACACTATTGTTTGGCTGTTTTCCCATTCTTACTGGCAAGTGCATCTATCTACTCTGTGGCTGCCAATGCTTTTGCATTCTTCAAAGACATGAGACCCAGATTTTTTAATCTTCCAAGATGGAATGAATACTCGTGTCTCTTAGAATCCTCAATGCCAGATGGGGACTACTGAGATACCCAGCTTATGGACTAAGCAGCAAGGGGATGTCAGCCTTGTCAGGAGTATTAGACTGTCATTGTTGGACTACTGGGCTGTATCATGGAAGCAAATACAGGGGGATCTATCGAGACAGGACGCATGCTTACTAATTTTCTGTTCTTATGAACTAATCACTCCTACATACACTGCAGTAAAAAAAAAAAAAAAAAAAAAAAAAAAAAAAGAATGTAGGTTTAATGAACGTGATCACATTGAGGATTATATTGCCAATAGGAATTTTGGATGCAAACCAACATTCTCACCAAAGGAGTAAGTTTGTGTTAAGTCCCAAGACTATAAATGACATATCCATATTCATATCGTGTTAATGACAAGTTATGATTTTTTTATTTTTCAAATTAACTTATTCAAAAATAAAAATAAAACTAACATTTTTTTAAATTTTATGTGTATGATTATTTTTGCCTCCATATTTGTAAAGGCACCATGTATTTACAAAGCCTTTGGAGGTCAGGACGGTGTCAGAGCTCCTGAAATTGGATTTGCAGTCAATTATTAAACACTATATGGGTACTGAGAATTGAACCCAGGTACTCTACAAGAGCAGTCAGTATTCTTAACCTCTGAGTCATCTATCCAGCTCCCCAAAATTATAGTTTTTAGAGAAAAAGTGACACACAAAATATTTCAAGTTAAGTTCAAGTG
Organism: Rhizomys pruinosus; assembly: GCA_009823505.1. Classification (NCBI taxonomy): domain Eukaryota; kingdom Metazoa; phylum Chordata; class Mammalia; order Rodentia; family Spalacidae; genus Rhizomys; species Rhizomys pruinosus. Next base: position 3,265,461 of record VZQC01005228.1, read on the forward strand.
TGATTTTTAATTCTGCATTGTAGTAATTTTCCCAACTGAAATACAATAAAACCTTGTTTTAGAGACAGTATCATTCTATGTAGGCCATGTTAGCTTTGAAATCACAGCTCTACTGCCTTTTGCATCTCAGTGCATGGATTGTGGATTTATGCCATAGTACTTGATTATCATGAAAGCTATTGATTCTGGGAATTGTATATTTAAAATTCTATTATATTATTACTTCAGAGGACTTAGAGTCTAGTCCCATAGTATTCACTTACTACAAAATTGTTTTAATGTTAATCTCCCCTAAACACACTATCTGTTAAAGAAATTTATATGCTGACATGTAAATTGTCAGCCTGTCTCACATGGTTACCTAGAGGCTCTACAAGTATGATTAATAATTTTAGAATTTTGCCAGGCATGGTGGCACACAATTTTAACCCCAGTTCTTGGGAGGCAGAGGCAGATGGATCTCTGTGATTTCAAGGCCAGCCTGGTCTACAGAGTGAGCTCCAGGCCAGCTGGGACTACAGGGAGACTCTGTCTCAAAAATACAAAAAAATAATTTTAGAATTTCATTTAAATCTATAGAGCACCATATGAATATAAGACATTTGTTCATGTATTATATTCCAAACTTTGAATTTCACCTTCATTACTAGTCATAAAATATTGGCATATAATCTTACATATTAAACATTCATAAGATCAAGATGATTGTTAAGTCTGGATTTCAGGCAAAAATCTTTTTTCAAAATCACAATGTTAGTTTTATTGTAGTCCAAATAACTGTCCTTATGTGAACTGAAGAAATTACAGTTCATACTTCTTTAGGGTATGTGAGTGATCTTTACGGTATCTTATCATTTTGCTCATTTTGTTTTGAATGTAACACCAACATTTTTAATAAGACACACCTGTAATAGTGTTATTTATTTGCTATTATTGTATGTTTGCGTGTATGTATGCACTTGACATGGTGAACATGTGAAAGTCAAATGGAAAACTCATTATTTAATAACTGTGTGTGTGTGTTTGTGTGTGTGTGTGTGTGTGTGTGTATTTGCCATGGTGCACATATGCAGATCAGAAGACAACCCTTTGGAGTCCTTACTCTCCTTTCAACATTATGTGGATTCTTATCATCAAAGTCTCATCACTAGTGCTATGTAGCAATAGATTTTTATCTTCTGATCCATCTTGCTGGAATACAACATAGTATTATTGGCATGAGAATTTTTTTCTATTACTTATTTTTTTTAATTTTTTAACAATAAGTAATAATTTATAAGTATAAGCATCCTTCATGTAAAACCAATTTGCAAGAAGTTGTGCCAAAACCCACATAGCCCAAGGGTCCCACCATCAAGCTGGGGGGGCTTGTATGTTCGATCAAGTTGATCAAATAAGTGTCCAGACTATATTGCTGTAGTTTCACCATTCACGCCAATCACAGCCCTTACATTCTACCACACCCCCTCTTCCCCAGATTGTTCCCCAGGCTTAGAAAAGGGGCACAGGTGGACGAGAAGCAAAACAGTCTATTTTCTCTGGAGCTGTTGTCTTGGACTCTGGTCAATTCTGGCTGTTTCCTTTCAGGAGCTGACAGTTTGTCCAGGAATAACCTTTCAATCCTACTAATGAAGCACAAACAATTAGATATATAGGTATTTAAATAGTACTAATTGTTATGGTAGGTTATTTTGGTATAGACAAAGATATTTGGCTAGTATGTTAATCCATGGTTTATGTTTTTTTTCTGTAAAATATGCCAGGGTCTTACTGTGGCTTATAACATCTCCTAACCACTAGAGGATGTAAGCTTGTGGCATCAGCCTTGGGTTATTCCTCCAAGGACAGAGCTGATAGACAATTAGATTTGGGATATACAGGCAGGCATATGGCTGCACTGATGCACAGTATTTCCAGGCAGGTGGGGTGTAGCTGGTGCTGACAGAGGAGTCTTCCTTGACACAAGGAGACCTATATTTGCTTTATTGGTTTAGTGGCCTTTGGTAGCACTCTCTGGTATTCCAGAGACCAATTGTACACTTGCAGGTGCAGTCTCAATACATCTTTCCCATGCTTATATCGGGTCTTTGACAGCAAGGCCTTATCTCCTCTCTTCTTGCAGGTATCCCAGTTTACAGGCAAGAAGACTTTACCTTTTTTGGGGGGCGGGGGCTTGGATACCCTGGCCAACATCTCCTTCATAGAATAATCCATTGTTGATATCAGAGCTCTCCTGTATTAATATATTTTGCTTAAGTGCTTAGCTTAAGGAGACTTTAGTATTATATTTGGTTCTGAATAGAGAATAATCCTTTTCACAGTTCGTATGTCTATTAATTAAAGAAGGCAGGTTTACCGATTTTATAAGAAATTACCTCTGTAACAGTTGGCTCCAATTTACAGTTAGAGAACAAACTCATCATCATCATATTTCTCCTTGTTCTATGGACAGGAGGTAAGAAAGTCTCTCATATTAAAAAATTGAGGCACCTAGAAGGTAAGTTTCATTAAGACTCATTATAAATGGTTGTTACAAGTACGATCCACAGAAGGGTTTGATGTCTCTAGCAGTCTGAGACTTTTCCTCCTTTCAATTTTCAGATGAGCCAACCTTTCTCCTGGAACTTCCTGGTACATCCTACAAAATGCAAAACTATATCTTTTCTTTCTCAGGCATTAACTTGGTGATATTTTGATCTGTTGGAACACACAACTCTTTTCCTGTAGTTAGTTTTAAGATTTGAATTGCAAAGTTTTTGACAAAATGGTTTCATATATATCTGTATCCCCCCTTTTTATTTTAGGATTTATTTTTTAACCCATGAGTCTCAAAAAGGCAGTTGTATTGTATATATCTATAGGCTGGAATCAAGGCGCAGATTTCATCAAATTCACCCAAGCTGTTTTGGGTGACTCTATGTGGTTAACTTGGGAAGAAAATTTAGTTTTTTAAGTTAAATCATCGTACAGGTAAAAGAGAATGCTACAAGACGATACTGTACAGCAGAAAAATTATAGAGAACATTTGTATGTGTCAATCCCAAAGTTATTGTTATACATACAGATTTTAGGTAAAACAAATGTGGACAACAATTTATAATTCCAATTAACTCAGGTGCATTAGCATAGTTATCAGAACCTTTAAAACAATGTTGTTTAATATACACATATTTACTTTTATTAAGTCCTAAAACACCATGTAACCTGTAGACAGAGTCTGGGTAAAATTGGATGCTTGTCGAACTCACGTCAATTAAATATACATTAATTAATCATATATACACCCATGTCCTTCACCCGCCCCTTCCACCCCTCCCGAATCACCATTTCAGTCAGTATTCTGATGCAGTCTTTCTGTTGTTATTCTTTTAATATGCATCCCACTCCACAAGAAATATTTATAACTGGGTTATTGGCACTAGCATCCACATATGAGGGATACCATTCATCATTTGTTTTTCTGGGAATGTGTTACTTCACTTGATATAATATCTTCTAGCTCCATCCATTTATCTACAAAGTTCATGATGTTGTCTTTCTTTAGTGCTACATAGAACTCCATTGTGTACATGTACCACATTTTCTCTATCCATTCGTCAGTTAAGGGGCATTTGAGTTGGTTCCAGCTTTTTGCTATAATGAACAGAGCTGCAATAATTATAGGTGTGCATGTATTTCTGCAGTAAGATGAGTCTTGTGGTTATATACCCAGTAGTGGTATGACTGGTTCAAATGGCAAGTTCATTTTGAGTCTTCCAAAGGTTCTGCACATTGGTTTCCATAGCGGCTATATAAGTTTAAATTCCCAACAGCAATGGATGAGTGTTCCCCTTTCCCCACAACCTCTCCAGCAACTTGTTATCAATTGTTTCCTTGATCCTGGCCAATCTTATAGGAGTGAGATGATATTTTAGAGTGGTCTTAATTTGCATTTCCCTAATTATTAGTGAGGTTGAACAGTTTTTAAATGTTTCTCAGCCATCTCTAGTTCCTCCCCTGTGAAGTCTCTATTCAGTTCTTTGCTCCATCTTTTGAGTGATTCATTTGTTTTCTTTCTTCTTTGTTTTTTGAGTAGCTTGTATACTCTTGAATTCTTTGTCAGATGTATCTGCAGTGAACCTTTCCTCCCACTCAGTGGGTTTTCTCTTCCCTTCCTTTATTGTTTCTTTTAATGTACAGAAGCTTTTGAGTTTAATGAGGTCCCATTTTAATAGTCTATCTTATTTCTTGTGCAGCTGCTGTCTGATTTAAGAAGTCTTTCCCTATGCCTATGTCTTGTAGTCTGCTGCCAAGTTTCTATTCTATCGCCTCCAGAGTTTTGGGTTTCACGTTGAGGTCTTTGATCCATCTGGAATTGACTTTTGTACAGGGCGAGAGGTAGGAGTTTAATTTCATTCTTCTATAGGTGGTGATCCAGTTTTGCAACACCACTTACTGAAGAGGCTGTCTTTCCTCCAGTGTGTCTTCTTGGCCCCCTTATCAAATATGAGGTGGCTGAAAATGTATGTGCTCAGGTTTGGATCTTCAGTTTTATTCCATTGGTCAACAGGTCTGTTTTTGTGCCAGTACCAAGCTGTTTTTATGACTATATCCCTGTAGTATAGTTTGATGTCTGGTAGAGTGATTGCCCCCACCCCCGTATTGCTCTTTTCGCTCAGGGTTGCTTTGGATATTCGGAGTCTTTTGTTTTTCCAAATGAAATTAAGGTTTTTTTTTCCAAGCCTGTGATGAAGCTCTTGGGGATTTTGACTGGGATTGCATTAAATCTGTACAAGAGTTTGGGTAGGATGGACATTTTTACTATATTTATTTTCCCAATCCATGAGCATGGGAGGTTTACCCATCTTCTGATGTCTTTCTCAATTTCTTTCTTTAGGGAGTTAAAATATTTGTTGTAGAGATCCTTGGTGTCTTCGGTTCGGTTTGTTCATAGGTATTTTATTGCTTTTGAGGCTACTGTGAGTGGGAAGTTCTCCTTGCACTCCTTATTTAGTTGCTTGTTGTTGGTATTAAGAAAGACTACTGATTTTTCTAGATTTATTTTGCATCCTTCCACTTTACTGAAGCTCTTAATCATTTCTAGGAGTTTTCTGGTTGAGTTCTTAGCATCCCTTACATAGACAATCATATCATCAGCAAAAAGGGATTGCCTGACTTCCTCTTTTCCAATTAGAACTCCTTTAATTTCCTTTTCTTGCCTTATTGCCCTAGCAAGGGTTTCAAGCACTATATTGAAATGGAGTGGTGACAGAAGGCAGGCTTGCAGAGTCCCTACCTTTAAGGGGAATGCTTCTCTCATTTCCTCATTTAGGATAATATTGGCTGTGGGTTTGCTGTATATGGCTTTGATTACATTGAGTAATGATCCCTCCAGTCCAATTCCCTCTAGGACTTTAAATATGAAGGGATGCTGGGTTTTGTCAAAGGCTTTTTCCGCATCAATTGAGATGATGGTGTGTTTTTTTTGTTTGTTTGTTTGTTTGTTTTTTGTCTTTCTGTCCATTTATATGTTTGATGATATTTCTTGATTTTTGTATGTTGAACCATCCCTGCATCTCTGGTATGAATCCAACTTGTTCTTGATGGATGATCTTCTTGATGTGGGTCTGTATGCGATTTGCCAGTATCCTGTTTAGAATTTTGGCATCTGTGTTCATTAGGGATGTGGGTCTACACATTTCCTTTTTGGTTGTATCTTTACCTGGTTTTGGTAATAGCGTGATTCTGGATTCATAGAAGGAATATGGGAGAACTCCCTCCCTTTGTATCTTCCTAAACAACTTGAGTAGTAATGGTTGGAATTCTTTTTGAAATATTTTATAGAATTATGCTGTGAAACCATCTGGTCTCAGGCATTTTTTGGTTGGGAGGCTCCTTATTACATCTTCAATTTCTTCATGTATTATTGGTCTATTTAGGCTGTTGATCTCTTCTTGGTTAAGTTTTGGTGAT
>VZQC01005228.1:3275151-3347430 GCA_009823505.1 Rhizomys pruinosus
ATATTTCCTGGTTGTTCCACTTTTGTGTATTTTTAAATTTTTCGTGTTCTTTATTTGAGCTTTTTAGTTGCTCTGTGTTATCTTCCAGATCTGATATTCTTTGTTCTGCTTCCTCCATTCTACTTCTGTGGCTTTTTCCTTTCCTTTCTTCTTGATTGGATGAGTGTTCTAATTCCTTTTTCATTTCATCCTGTGTTTTCTTTAGTATTTCCTTTTTGAGCTTCTCAATCTCTTCTTGGTGCTCCTTACTTCATTGGTTGTCTTCCTTTTTCAGTGTTTTTACTTCCTTTCAGAGATTGTTTTTTTCTCCCTCTTGTTCTTTCTGGAGTTTGTCAATCTGTTCCTTTAGTTCTTTCTGAAGCTTGTCATTGTATCCCTCTATGTCCTTTTTGAGTTTTTCATTCTCTGTCTTTAGTTCTCTGAATTCTTCTTTATTTTCTTTAATTTCTCTGTATAGGTCTGCAATTATTCCTCTAAGATCTGTTCCTTGGGTCACCTCCAGGGGGATCCCATTTTAGCTATCTCCTACAGGTTTGGTAGAGTCTGGTGCCAGATTATCCTGTGCCTTTCCCATGTTGTCCCTTCATCGTGTCCCTAGCATGTGGGTTTCCCTTTTGTGATTCAAATCACAAAAGTCTTTTCACTATGCTAGGGGCTGGTTTTGCTTGCCTACTTCTGATGCTTTTTTTTTTTTCCTCCTCCTTTTTTATGGAGTATTGACCTGTCTAGGTTTCAGGCTTTTAATTTTGTTTATATATTGGATATTGGAAGCCTCAATCACTCTTCCTTTTCTGAAGGTTCTCCAGAAAAAAGTCCACTTGGATACTCTCTCACCAATTCCAGTTGAGGTGTGTGTGGGGGGATATATGCCTGATTTAGCCCGTGTCCTGGTACCTTCCTGGAGTGACTTCCGGGCTCCTGTGCCTCAGGAGCTGGCATGTACAAAGCCAGAGGCACCACCCGCCAGTCACTGGCTGCAAAGGCGAAGGGCTGCTTCGTTCACACAGCCACCCCCTACAAAAGGGTTCAGAGTTGGGACCCTTTTCCAGCAGACCAAGAGACAATCTACCCTAAAATCTACCTTCCTTGAGCGACTTCCTGGGTCCTGTGTACGAGGAGCCAGCTTGCACCAAGCCGCAGAGGCTCCAAACCCAACCAGCTGGTCACTGGCTGCAAAGGCAAATGGCCAGCATGAGAATTTCTTAATAGAATGTCAGATCATTTGTTCTTTGATATATTCTACTTTGTTATGTGCACTGTGAGAGAAAATAAAATAACTGAATTTGGCTTTGTGATTTTCTATTCTTCCCAATCCAAATGAATAAAGTCAGGAAACTTCTCCCTGGTAGCAAAAAAAGGGGGCTCTGAAAGTAAGGAACAAGGCCACAGAATATATTGGATTCAAATGCAGTAGAAAATGAGGGCCTTGAATTTGTGGGCTTTAATGCAAGTGCTTCTCCTCTTCATTAAGCTGTGAGAATCACTAGACCCCTAATTCATAATCTGTCAGTCCAGAGATGGAGATACAATGCTCTTAGAATTGTATGCTTCTGGTTTGTATCCTTCTGGATATCAGTTTGTTAAAATTGAACTGGTGCACATAAGCATACCTCTCAGAATATTCAACTTTGGTTATGAAGAATTCTAAATTTACCACCTACAGAGATAATTGATATGGTCATTCATCTAAATTTACCTTTACGTGTGGTACTATGTAATTCTAATATACTTTATGTAATGTTATGTATAATCTACAATAATACTAGTAAAATGAAATGCAAAAATGAAAAGTATGAAAGAGGAAGAATGAGAAAGATATTATTTTAAAGAGTTAAAAAAAGTAACAAAGTTTGGATGTGTTATTTCTGTGGATATTGACATGATGGGGCTTTGATTTGAAATGGTTATCATCTCAAAACTGCTTTAGCTTACTCATGAGAAAAATGACCCTAGGCATATAATCAGTGGCTTGAGTTTTAGATGTCCAGAGTTCAATATGCCTAATTCTACTACATAATGGTTTTATGTAACTCATCTTTCCCTTGGGCTACAACTTTGTCTCTTCCATTTTCAGCCCTTCTATTTTAATTGTTCTACAACTGATTTAAGACAGAGAATTGTGTAAGTAATCCTGGTCAGAATGGCCAAATTAGGAAAACAAATGACACCAAATGCTGGAGAGGGTGTGGAGAAAGGGGAATACTCGTCCATTGCTGGTAGGAATATACAAACTCATCCAACCCCTATGGAAAGCAGCATGGAGAACTCTTAAAAGACTGAAAATGAGTCTACCACATGATCCAGTTATACCACTCTTGGGTATATACCCACAAGACTCATCCTATCACAAAGGCACATGCACTTCTATGTTTATTTCAGCTCTCCTCACAATAGTAAAAAGCTGGAAGCAACCCAAATGTCCCTCAACCAAGGAGTGGATACAGAAAATATTATACATCTACACAATGGGGTTCTATGCAGCACGAAAGAAAGACAACATCATGAACTTTGCAGGTAAATGGATCGAACTAGAAGACATTATGCTAAGTAAAGTAACACAGTCCCAGAAAAACAAAAGACATATTTTGTCCCTCATTTCTGGATGCTGGCACGAAATCCCTAGTGGCAAAGCAAACTGAGCATCCTCTATGTTATATTTCTTTATTATATGAAAGCAGCAGTATGGTTAAAAGGTGAATCTCTTAATGGGCTTTAGAATTAACCTACCACTCATGTTCAGATTTCATAATATTAGTATATGTGTGGAGGATAGGTATACATATTTTGAAATAGTACAAAATGAAAGGGAAAATGTGAAAAAAGACTGAAAGAAAGATGTAAACATGTATGGCAGAATGGAGGAACAGAGGTCAGGTGGGGGGCATGAAATGGGGAATGTGCCTAAATTGAACTAAGATATGATGTATGAAATATGGAAAACATCAATAAAAATAAAAATAAGGAGTTCATGAACTGCGGGGGTTGCTTTTTCTCTGAGTTAGTACAGAAACATACTTTGAATTAATATTTTGCTACTTCTGGTGCTTCAGTGACATAACTAAATTCCTTCATTGTATGTGAAAGTGAGAAATTTAGGAATTGAAATCCACAGTACTTTCTTACCATTGATTCCTAAAATATACATGGATAGGTAACTAACATTACCTAGATGTGTAAATGTTTAAAGGTATACTATCTAAAGAATCATATATATTTGATTTTGTTCTCTCCCAGTACAGCTAAGTTTGCTGAGTCTTTTCCTGATTCTTTCTGAATCAATCTTCAACCCATACTGGATTTTAATTTCAGATACAAAATATAATATTTTGGCTGACACTTTCAGAATTATTCCTGATCTTAGAGAAGTATACTGGTGGAATATCATCCATTATCTCAAGGAGGAAGGAATCGAGAGGGCTCTTCTTAAATCTTACTACTATTGTTTATCCAAAGCTGTCCACACTATTGATTTCTTCTATATTCCAGAGATATTTGCTTGATAGTTGTGTTAAGGATGAGTCACTGACTCTCAGTGTGACCCTGTTCAAATAATTTAAGATTTTTCAGTCTTTTCTCTAATGAAAATTGAATTATGTAACTCTTTTCAAGGTAAAACACCTTACTTTTATGCTACATTTAAACCTAGTTTGGCATTTTAAATCCATACCAGAATAAGAGTTTTCCTATACGTACAAAAGTAATGTGTGAATGAGTATGGTTATATAAATATTAATAGTGCACTTTCTGACGTCTTGTAAGCTAGTTAAGGTTCAAGGAGCCCATGGAAAGAGCTTATAACTTATTATTTCACATTGAGAGAAAGCAATCCACTAATACGAGTTGCTTCTCAGTTCAGGTACATCCACCAATGTGCCCATTATAAGGGCAGATTTATAATCTCAATGTGAAACACTCAAGTATTGAAATTAGGAGGGAAAGCCCCCAAAGGCCTGCAATTATTCTTCTGTACATATGCTCATAAAGATATTAGATATCCGTTTTGGAAAAGAATGCCTGACTAAGGACACAGCATGTAGTTCAGCTTCATTCATGAATTTGATATATGGTTTTCTGGAAGCCATTGCAAAGGGCAATATGAGTCTACATCTCAGCTCTCTATTTTCCTTATTTTTACACTGAATTGGCTGGCTGAACTTTTGCTTTATATGCAAGTACTTGGCAGTACTGTGTATGTCTTCTTATAGAAAATCATGCTTCTGGAGACTTCAATTATGTTTAGATGATAACTTAAAAATTCTAGTGTATGACAGAGTATGCATAGAGCTTAGAACAGACTTACAGGTTATAGAGAAATAAGGTTTCCTTCTTCAGAGGTTTAAAATTTTTGTTGTAGAGATCCTTGGTGTCTTTGGTTAGGTTCGTTCCTAGGAAATTGAAGAAGACATCAGAAGATGGACAAACCTCCCATGTTCGTGGACTGGGAAAGTAAATATAGTAAAAATGTCCATTCTACCTAAACTTGTATACAGATTTAATGCAATCCCAATCAAAATCCCCAAGAGCTTCTTCACAGGTTTGGAAAAAATATCCTCAATTTCATTTGGAAAAACAAAAGACCCCGAATAGCCAAAGCAACTCCGGGCAAAAAGAGCAATACAGGGGGGAATCGCTCTACCAGACATCAAATTATACTACAGGGCTATAGTTGTAAAAACAGCTTGGTACTGGCACAAAAACAGACCAGTTGACCAATGGAATAAAACTGAAGAACCAAACCTGAGCACATACAATTTCAGCCATCTCATATTTGATAAGGAGGCCAAGAAGATACATTGGAGGAAAGAAAGCATCTTTAACAAGTGGTGTTGGCAAAACTGGATCACCACCTGTAGAAGAATGAAATTAAACCCCTACCTCTCACCCTGTACAAAAGTCAATTCCAGATGGATCAAAGAGCTCAATGTGAAATCCAAAACTCTGGAGGTGATAGAAGAGAAACATGGCAGCAGACTACAAGACATAGGTGTAGGAAAAGACTTCTTAAATCAGACAGCAGCTGCACAAGAAATAAGATCGACAATTGACAAATGGGATCTCATTAAACTCAAAAGCTTCTGTACATCAAAGGAAACAATAAAGGAAGTGAAGAGAAAACCCACAGAATGGGAGGAACCTTCACCAATACTCTGACGAAAGCATTTAAGTTCCAGATTAATACAAGCTACTCAAAAAACAAAGAATAAAGAAACAATTGAAATCACTCAGAAGATGAGCAAAGATCTGAACAGAGACTGTCACAGAAAGGAATTAGAGATGAGATGGACACAACTTAAAATTTTTTTTCAAATCGCTAAAGGTAAGAAAGGCAAATTAAAACCACCTTAAGGTGGACAATTAAATCCAGCAGACTGGCCATGATCAAGAAAAACAATGATACCAAAATGCTGGAGATGTTGGTGCATAAAGCGGAACACTCATCCATTGCTAGGGGGAATAAACTGGTGGCAGCCACTATGGAAAAACAGGGTGGAGAACACTTAGAAGACTCAAATGAGCACACGGCCATTGACCCAGTCAGACCACTCCTAGCTATATAAACGACAAAGAACTCATCTTACTTCAGGAGATGACATGGCACAACGCTTATTTAAATTACGGTGGCTCGTTCAACAATAGCAAAAAAATGGGAACAACACCAAAGCCCCTCACTGACGAGTGGATAGAGAAAAATGTGGTACAATGACACAATGGAATTCTATGCAGGGTAAAAGAAAGACAAACATCATGAACTTTGGCATTTAATATGGGATGGAGACTATGAAGATTATGTTAGTGAGTAACACAGTCCCAGAAAAAACAAACACAAATGTTCTCTTCCAATATGTAGATGCTAGTACCAACAACCCAGTTATAATATATTTTGTTGGAGAGGGATGCATATTAAAAAGAACAACAACAGAACAATAGAAAAAAACTGACTGAAATGGTGACTTGGGAAGAGTGGGAGGGGTGGGAGGGACACGGTGTATATTCGATTGGTGCATATTTAATTGACTTGAGTTCAACAAGTATCCAGTTTTGTCTCAGATCTTGTCTACAGGATACATGGTGTTTTAGGACTAGAGTAAAAGTAAATATGTGTATATTAAACAACTTGGTTTAAAGGCTGATAAAAACGGTAATGACAATTAGTTAATTGGTGATGATGTAAATTGCTGTTGTACACATTACTTTAATTAAAAACTGTATAACAATTACTTTAGGATTGGCATAAGCGAATGTTCTCTATAATTTTGCTGTCATATAGTATCACATGGTAGCAATCTCTTTCACCTATAGGATGATTAATTTAAAAATAAAGTTTGTTCCCAAGTTAATCACATACAGTAACCCAAAACAGCATGGGTGAACTTGATGAAATCTGTGCCTTGATACACCCTATAGGTTATGTATAATAGAACTGTTTTTTTGAGACTCATGTGTCAAAAATAAAAACCTAAAATAAAAGGGGGATATAGATAGATATGAAAACTTTTGTCAAAAAACCTTGCAATCCACATCTTAAAACTAACACGGGAAAGGATTTGTATGTTCTATCAGGCCAGAGTATCACCACATTAAGGGCTGAGGAAGAAAATGCAGCTTTGCAGTGAGTAGGATGTACCAGAAAAGTGCCAGCAGAAGGACTGACTTCCTTTGGCATTGAAGGGAAGAAATGCCTCAATTGCTGGAAGACATCAGGCCCCTCTGCGATCCTACTAGTAACACTATTTTTAATGATTCCTAACGAAGCTACCTTCGAGGTGCGCAAAGGGAATACAGCAGACTTCTTAACTCCCCGCCGAGAAAAGGAGAAAAGTATGATGAGAGAGGAGGTCATTCTCCAGCTGGTGATGGAGCCAGCTGCATAGAGGTATTCCTTGTAAAATCGGTAAAACTGCCTTCTTAATTGACTATGGACATAGAAATTGTGAAAAGGATTATTCTCATCTCTATTAGAACCAAATATAATGCTAAAGTCTCCTTAAGCTATGCACTTAAGCAAAATATTAATACAGGAGCTCTGAACAAAACAATGGATTATTCTGCCAAGAGATGTTGCCAGGGAATCCAAACCCCCAGAAAGGTAAAGGCTCCTTGCCTCCAAACTGGGATATCTGCAGAAGAAGGAGGCGATAAGGCCCTGCTGTGAGACTGATATAAACATGAGGAAAGATATATGGAGACCGCACTTGCAATATACAGATGGCCTCTGGAATGCCAGAAGGTGTACCAAAGACCAAAACCAATAAAGCAAATATAGTCTCCTTGATGTCAAGCAAGACTCCTCCGTCAGCACCAGCTACACCTCACCTGCCTGGAAATCACTGTGCGAGCAGTGGCAGCCATGTCTGTATATCCCAAATCTAATTGGCTATTAGCTCTCTCCTTGGAGGAATAACCCATGGCTTGATGCCACAAGCTTACATCCTCAAAACTGAAATCACACTTCTGCCTTAAAAATATTTTTAAAAAAAAAAAAAAAAAAATGTAATTTATGGATTAACATACCATCCAAACATATGTGTCTATACCAAAGTAACCTACCATAACTATTAGTGTTGTTTAAATACCTATATATCTAATTGCGTGTGCTTTATTAGTAGGATCGAACGGTTATGCCTGGACAAGCTGTCAGCCCATGAAAGAAAACAGCCAGAATTGACTAGAGACCAAGACAACAGCTCCCGAGAAAGTAGACTGTTTTGCTTCTCATCCACTTGTGCCCCTTTTCTAAGCCTAGGGAACAATCTGCGGAGGAGGGGGTGCAATTGAATGTAAGGGCTGCGATTGGGGTGAATGGTGAACCTACAACAATATAGACTGGACACTCATTTGATCAACTTGATTGAACATACAAGCACCCCCTGCTGGATGGTGGGACCCATGAGCTGTGTTGGTTTGGGCACAACTGCTTGCAAATTCGTTTTACATGAAGGATGCTTCTACTCACAAATTATCACTTATTGTTAAAAAAATGAAAACAAAACAAAACAAACAAACAAACAAACAAAAAAACAGAGAAAGATGCAGAAAAGTTACGGCAGAATGCGTGATCTGGGATAGGTAGGGGTGGCTTGGGGGGAAGAGAAAGGGATATATGCCTGCACGCCTTTAATCCTAGCACTTGGGAGGCTGAGGCAGGCAGATCTTTGTGAGTTCAAGGCCAGCCTGGTCTACAATGTGAGTTCCAGGACAGCTGGGGCTACAGGGAGACCCTGTCTCGAAAAGACCAAAGAAAACAAAACAAAACAAACAAACAAAAAAAAAACACAGAAAAAACAACGGAAAATATATGAAATACACAAATCATCAATAAAAAAATAATAAAAAAATGTATAAATAAAAAGAGAAATAAGTTTTCCTCTCTGCTCCTTATCTATGACCAACTATAGACAAACAATTTGAGAAGATGTAGCTAATGAAACAGAGAACAGGACATGACAATAGAGAAGTCTAACTCTAGTTACATAACTTAAAATCAAATCACAAATCCAAACAGGTTGTATGTGAATGACTGTTATCAATGGACATGATCAGGGCTAATGATTTTTCATTAAAAGAGCAAAACCATGTGCTCTTGTGTTTGATGTGCATTTCATTTGGTCTGATCCCCAAGGCAACCTCAGTTTGATACACCTCCCAATATGATAATAAATGAATCTATGAAGGAAAGAAAGAATGTGGGGATGCTTCAGAATTAACATATAAATGCCTGAAAAGCAGGAACACCACCTTTCCATTAAACACAGTGTTGGTTGGGAAGGAAGTCTGATCTTGGATGAATGAGACATTCGAGAACTACAGATAAAGAGGCTGGATGGTTTGATCAAATTAGGATGGGACTGAGCTTGTACTTCTCCAATGGAAGCTGGAAAAACCATTTTGGTTAAAATTAAGGGTGGGACCAGAATGGGGACACAGTTCCAGGGATAGAGCTTCAGCAAAACAGTTCCATCAGCACTGTCCCAGGAGACAGGGTGTTCCAAGATATATATAGGAGAATAAGTATTCTTAGAGTTTGGACCCACTCTTTTAAAAAAAATCTGTATTTTTTTGGTGTTTTTATTGATATTTTATGTATTTCAGACATGATTATTCAATTCAGTTTAGGAATATTCCCTTTTCCCTTCCCACCACCACACCCCAGATATACATTCTGCCATAACTGTATGGCAGCTTTCTCTCATTCTTTTTTATGCTTAGAAATTCACTTTTCCCTCTGTTATTTTTATATTACTCGAAAGTATGAATACATACTCTCCACCCATATACAGTAATTACAGTCTGAAAATAAGTGGTAGGTAGATTCTAGAGCCCCTTAAGAGATTTATATTATAACAACATAGTTGCTTTCAGATAAACAGAAATATAGCAATAATGTTGTTCGGCTTGCCATTCATCTGGGGGGATTTGGTGTTAGCATACACAAATGAGGGAAACCATTTGCCCTTTGTTTCTCTGGGACTGTGTTGCTTCACTTAGCATAATGGCTTTGAGCTTCATCCATTTACCTGCAAAGTTCCTGATGTCACCTTTCTTTACTGCTGAATAGTACTCCATTGTGTAGATGTACCACATTTTTGTCATCCACTTGTATGTTGAGGGGCAACTGGGTTGGTTGCAGCTCTTCACTATTGTGAAGAGAGCTACAATAAACATGGATGTGCATGTATCTTTGCTGTAGGATGAGTATTTTGGGTATATACCCAAGAGTGGTATGACTGGGTCAGGTGGTGGGTTCATTTTGAGACTTTTAAGGGTTCTCCACACTGCTTTCCATAGTGGTTGTACAAATTTGCATTCCTACCACCAGTGGATGAGTGGTCCCCTTTCCCCACAACCTCTCCAGCACTTGGTGTCTTTCATTTTCTTGAACTTAGCTTGTTGTATCAGAGAGAGATGATATCTGAAAGTGGTTATAATTGGTATTTCCTTATTTATCAATGATGTTGAAAACTTTTTAAGATGTTCCTCAGCCATGTTTAATTCCTCACTGGTGAAGTCTCTGTTCAGCTCTTTATTCTCTTTTGAGTAGGTCATTCGTTTTCTTACTTCTTTTTTTAGTAGTTTATATATTCTTGACATTAATGCTCTGTCAGATGTATCACGGGTGAAGAGTTCCTCCCACTTTGTGGGTTTTCTCTTCACTTCCTTGCTTGTTTCTTTCACTGTAAGGAAGCTTTTGAATTTGATGAGGTCTCATTTGTCTACCATTGACCTTATTTCCTATGCAGCAGCTGTCTGATTTAGAAAGTCTTTTCCGGGGCTGGAGAGATAGCCTAGCGGTTAAGAGCACCGACGCTCTTGCAGAGGACCCGGGTTCGATCCCCAGCACCCACATGGCGGCTAAGAACCGTCTGTAACTCCAATTCCAGGAGAACTCCAGTTCCAGGGGAATCCGAGACCCTCTTCTGACCTGCGTGGCATTGCACGACACGGGTGCACAGACCTGCATGCAGACAGTACATTCATACACATACAAAAATAAATAAATAAATAAATAATAAAAAAAAATTAGAAAGTCTTTTCCTATGCCTATGCCTTGTAGGTTGTTGCCAACTTTTTCTTCTATCACCTTCAGGGTTTAAGGCTTCACATTGAGATCTTTGATCCACTTGGAATTTATTTTTGTACGGGGTGAGAGGGAGGGGTTTAATTTTCTTCTTCTACAAATGGCGATCCAATTTTGCCTGTGCCATTTGTTGAAGATGCTATCCTTCCTTCACTGAGGGTTTTTTGCCGTTTTTTCAAATATGAGGTAGCTGAAATTGTATGAGCTCAAGTTTGGATCTTCAATTTTGTTCCATTGGTCAGTGGGTCTGTTTTTGTTCCAGTACCAGGCTGTCTTTATGATTTTGGCCCTGTAACATAGCTTGAAGTCTGGTAGAACAATTCTTCCTGTATTGCATTTTTCACTCAGGTTTGCTTTAGCTATTTGGGAAAGACAAAAACACAGGATCATCTCAACTGATGTAGAAAAACCTTTGACAAGATCCAGCATCCCTTCATGTTTAAAGTCCTAGAGGGAATAGGACTAAAAGGTACATTCCTCAACATGACCAATGCCATATATGGCAAACCCCCTGCCAACATCAACCTAAATGGAGAAAAATTGGAACCATTTCCCTTAAAGGCGGGAACCTGGCAAGGCTTCCCCTGATCAATACTCCTCTTCAACATAGTGCTTGAAACACTTGCTAGGGCAATAAGGCAAGAGAAGGAAATTAAAGGAGTACCAATCTGAAAAGATGTTAAGCTATCCCTTTTTGCAGATGATATGATAGTTTACATAAGGGATGCTCAAAACTCCACCAGAAAACTTCTAGGAACAATTAAGAGTTTTAGTAAAGTGGTGAGCTACAAAATTAACCTAGTAAAGTCAGTAGCCTTTCTTTACACCAACAATAAACAAGTGTAGAAGGAATACAAGAAGACATTTCCACTCACAGTAGCCTCAAAAATAATAACATACCTGGGAACAAACCTAACCAAGATACCAAAGACCTCTAAAACAAACATTTTAAACCCATGAAGAAGGAGATTGAAAATGACATCAAAAGATGGAAATACCTCCCATGCTCTTGGATTGGGAAAATTAATATAGTAAAAATGTCCATTTTACCCAAATTGATATACATATTCAATGCAATCCTAATCAAAATCCCAATGAGCTTCCTCTCAGACTTGGAATAAAAATCTTTAAATTCATACAGACCCATTCTTAAAAAAAACTACCTTTAAGAGTTAGGATTTATGTGTTCAAGTAATTATAATGTTGGTGTAGTAACACCAATCTGAAAAGACATTTTAATTTTAATAAGATACATATGAGTAGTTTAGAAAAGTTGGCAAAAAACAGCAATGAAGATAATATGATCATTTTATACATCCATATTCATACACACAAAATAGACTATATATCAACAAACACCTAAATAAAATAAACAAATTAAAAAAATAACTACAGTGAACAAGGCACAGTGGGAACAGATGATTTCCTTCTTTCAAATTTAGTTATAGCAGGCTTTAAAACTTGGGTGGGCAAGGTGTGCCTTTAATCCCAGCACTCTGGAGGCAGACCCAGGTGAATCTCTGTGAGTCCAAAGCCAGTCTGGGTTACATATGAGTTCCAGAACACCTGGGGCTACAGGGAGACCCTGTCTCTAAAAGACAAAAAAAAATTACATTTTAAGTTAAGCATGCTGAAATGGATTTGAATTACTTAAGTAATGAATCTAGCTGAGCCCCAATTTTGGATCCACAAA
This sequence comes from Rhizomys pruinosus, assembly GCA_009823505.1. Taxonomy (NCBI): domain Eukaryota; kingdom Metazoa; phylum Chordata; class Mammalia; order Rodentia; family Spalacidae; genus Rhizomys; species Rhizomys pruinosus. Next base: position 3,287,421 of record VZQC01005228.1, read on the forward strand.
TAGCCAGCAGGTTTAGGTAGGAAGAGTTAAAGATTTAGAAATAGTTACCCCCAAAACCCCACAGGAAGACAAGAGAGGAATACACTTTTATCTAAAATCAAGTTTTGTACACAAAATTTAAGAGAAAGCTATTAAGTAGTCATGGCTTAAAATTATCTGGAAAAAGGTTGTCTCCCTTTTTAAAACTGCTCTTGGTAGAATGGTACCTATGAAAGGCTTTAATTTGCATGAGAAAAAAGTGGGCATCAGGCTTGGCTGAGCCATTGACCTACTTGGAGAAAATGTACATATGAAGGAGTTAAGCTGGAGTTGAACCTGAGAAACTGATTACAGTAGGGGATAAAGTCAAGGTTTTTTTTTTTATTTTTAATTAAAACCAAAAAGTTTTATTTTAGACCTGTAAAATGATAAATAATAATTCCAAGTCCAAGCATGGCTACTAAACCTTGATATTAAACTTATCCTTGAAGTCACTGACTTTTATAGCCTGCAGGAGTGACTAAGTTAGGAGACACAGGCCTGGAGGGGATGGAATACTCTCTCTGAGCCACACCAGAGCCACTTGTACAAAACCACGTATTCCCAGATCACCCTCCCATCCAATGAAACAAGCAGGAGAGAAGGCTCCATTACAAAAGATAGATATTAGGAGAGAGAAGAGAGAAGAAAAGGCAAGATTTTCTGCCTGAAACAGTCAACTTCTGCATCGAAAAATTTAAAAGAGACTGAGAAAAAGATGAAAAACTTGTTTGGCAGAATGCATGAGCTCTGGTTGGGTGGGGGGGTAGTAGCCTGTATGCTGAGAATTATGCAGTGTGCCTGCACAGAGCTTGCCCCTCATCAACCTAACTGCCCGAGGCAGGGGACCATACAAACATCTTAGTCACAGACCTGGGCTATTCACAAGGCCACAGGATGACTGCACTAAGAAGAGAGCAGAATGTGAACAGTACATAAAACCTAACCTTGTCCCCAATAAACTATTCTGCAGCAGCTTGCCTTCTGCCTGCTCCCACCAGACTCCCAGGGTCTGTGTGTTGACTCTGTGCCTCTCACACCCATTTGTTCACAGTCGGGCCATGAAATTCCCTGACAGGCCCGGGGGGATTGACAACAGGGAAGGAAGGGGGAATGGGTCTAGATTTTATTGGAAATGTGTGAAATGCACAATGCATAAACAAAAATTGGTTTTGAAAGAAAAAAGCTTAGGGTTGGGAATTGATGAAACAGGGACATTAAAATGTTTAATGTATACAGTATTTCTCAAAAAAAAATGATACATCTTCAAAAGCATGATATGATCATGAGGTAAGAACTGTGACAGTGGACCACGTCAAATTGTTGGTTTCCTAGTTTGTCTTCCATTGCTGTGACAAAACACTCTGACCGACATCAACTTGGGAAGGAAAGGGTTTATTTAGCTTACATCTCCTGGGTCACAGTTCATCACTTAAGGAGCCCAAGGCAGGAACTCAGGGCAGGAGCCTGGAGGCAGTAGCTGAAGCATAGGCCATGGAGGAATGCTATTCACTGGCTTGCTCCCCTGGCTCATGCCCTGCCTGCCTTCTTATACCATACACAACCACCTGCCCAGGGTGGCAGCACTCATTGTGGGCAGGGCCCTTCCACACTGCTCGACAATCAAGGTAATACTCCACAGACATGGCCACAGGCCAGTCCAATGGAGCCAATTCCTCAATTGAGGCTCCCTCAACCCAGGTGTGTCAAGTTGACACTAAATCCATCCAGCACAGTTGGCTACAACTACTCTGTAAAAGTATTGCCCTTGGGGGCTGGAGAGATGGCCTAGCAGTTAAGAGCACTGACTGCTCTTGCAGAGGACCCGGGTTCAATCCCCAGCACCCACATGGCGGCTGAGAACCACCTTTGACTCCAGTTCCAGGGGACTCCAACACCCTCTTCTGACCTCTGCAGCATTGTACAGCATGGGTGCACAGACCTACATGCAGACAGTACACATAAACATAGAAAATAAATTTTAAAAATTAAATTTAAAAACACTATTACCCTTGTTTTTCCTAATAATGATCATGCCTACTTATAAAGGGAGAGTAGTACATGAGCACTGCACTGATACAGAACCATGGATAGTGTCAACAATGAAATGTTCATGCACAATTCATGAAGTTTTGATCATTTGAGTTGAAATTTTTGTGTTTTTTTATGTTGTTGCATTTCAAATATCCTACTGATACCTTCTAATATTTTGCAGGGTAGAATCCATTAATTCTTCCTGAAGCTATACTATCATATCCAGAATTCTGTAAATTAAAGGAATTTTTATTCCTATGTTAGTTTCCATGTGGTTATAAACTCACTTTCTGCCACTATAAACCATAATGCATTCTGATTATTTCTCTAGTAAAGATCAGAAAGGATGCTTTCTGTCAGAAAGAGTCACATAAGAATGCATTTATAGGTAAAACAGAGATAGGGTAAGCAATCTGATATGTAATCTAAATAAGTGTGTTACTTGTACTTTTATAAATAGAAAGGCAACTCTATTTACCTGATCTTAATGACTGAATGACTGACAACATATCTGTGTTTAAATACCTCTTAGCTGATAAGAATTGTTATTTACTGTAGAAAGAAACTATGAAAGACTGCTACATGCTAGTTTTAGTAGCAACTCAGAGAAGGGTAACTACAGTGCAAGGCAGATGACCCTAAAGCTTCTAAATTAGAAGCGAAATCCTTTCCTAGCTATTTCAATCCAATACGTTTTCCCTTTTTTAAAATAGTTCTTTATGGGGCTGGAAATATGGCTCAGCAGTTAAGAGTACTGGTTGCTCTTGCAGAGGACAGGTTTCAATTTCTAGCACCCACCTGGTGGCTAACAACCATCTGTAACTCCAGTTCTAGGGTGTCTGACATCTGAAGTCATTTCCCAACAGGGATGCACTTGAATTCAGGCAGTACACACATACACATAAAATAAAATAAAAATAATAAATAAAAATTTTAAAATATTTCTAGTTAACAAATATAAATCCAATATTTTTAGAAATATTTATATTTTTGTTCAAAGTTTGTAAAAGTAAACATAAAATTTCCTTACAGAGACACCCTTATAGTAAGCAGACTCAACAGCAACCTATAAATAATCTTATAACACAAATGAAGTCTCTTCACCAGAGTCTTCTCATTCCAAACTCCTGTCTGGTCTGAAATATATAGATTTAAGGTATCTACAAGAAATATGATTTTTACATTTATTTATTCATATGTGTCAGGGAGAATTGGGGGACTCACACATGTCACAGTGTATGTACATCAGTAAAAAGACAATTTTCAGAAATCAGTTCTCTCCTTCCACCTGAGTGTTGGAAACTGAACTCAGGTCATCAGCCCTGATGGAAGGTTCCTTTACCCACTGAGCCATCTTGCTGGTCCCCAAAAAAGGTTAAATATAATATTATATTTTAGTGTATTTTACATGTTTATGCTCATTTATTTGCACACTTGTACACGTGTAAACACAGAGGCCATATGGGGACATCAGGTGTCCTGTTCGGTCATTATCCATTTTATTCTCTCACTGAATCTGGAGTTAGGTTTGCAGCCAAGAAAGTATAAATTTTCTCCAGTATTTCACAGCCAGCTTTTATTTGAATAATAGAGGTTTGAACTCAGGTCCTTATGCTTGAGCAGCAGGACCCTTATTTATTAACTGAGTCACTTCCCCAGCTTTTATATACAACATATTTATTTTTTAATTTCATAGATATGAGTGTTTTGCCTGCCTGTGTACATGTGGTCCATGTACATTCTTATTGGAGCTCCTGGAACTGAAGTTACTGAAAGTTGTAAGCATCAGTGTGGGTGATGGGAACATGACCCAGGGCCTCTTCAAGAGTATCAAGTGCTCCTAATCACTAAGACATGTTTCTAGTACCTACATACCATATTTTAAAGGAATGATTTAGAAATTATCTGAATGTCGAGTTAATGGTGCTCTAATTTCCTCATTACATAAATGGAAATCCTAGATCAGAGAGCCAAAATGGATTGTAAGAGTCCCTCCAAATACACATATTAGCTATGAAATGGAAAATATAAGCTAAGAAATGTTTTAGTCTCTCTCAAGAGCACAATCTAAATCAATAATAACATTATGTCCCCTAAGTTTGTCTGAGTAGGTAGCTAGCTAGTGCTTAGATTAAAGGTGGAAAGCTTCGTAAAGTAGAAAAGGGAAGATAAGTAAGGGGAAATAAAGAAAAGCATGCAGCAAGGTTGTAAGAAGAATGGTTACATAGCAAACCTGAAAAGAGTGCAATCTCAAGAGAGGCAGTGGGAATGTCAAATAGGAGCTACAAAGCAGTGAAAGGAGTAAATGGCAATGACCATCCTCAACTTGCCAATGTGGTTTAACATCTCAATTCACATGATGAAGATAAGGAGCTAATATATAATATTTACTTCTGGTAAAAAAATATCATGTTACTAATTTAAAGATCCCAAAATATATATTAGGTTAATGTATGCAGTAATTCCCCTGTTCAGTCATTCTCTCCCAACTTTCTCTACTTTTTAACCACCTTCATTAGATTGCCAAGTTCACATTTTCTTTTTTATATTTGTATTTTATCTAAAAGTTTATAAATACAGACAAAAAAGACCACATTTTTTTAGAGGTTTTGATGGGGTAACTTAAGGTCAATGTTTTAGTATTAACTCTGAATGTCCTTGTTTTCATAAAGTTAAGTCAAACTCTTAATATACAATTTAAATGCAGTTTTGAGTGACTAAGAAATGTTATTTAAAATCCCCAGAAGACACAGATCAAAGGACAGTAAAAATGCATCCCATATTTGATTTAATGATGCATTGAGTTAAAGTAAAAGGAACATATGTCAAAACCTTGATCTAATGAGTATTCAAGTTCAGTTTAAGGCTAACTTGCTGTAGCATTGCATGAATCTATTGCCTAATATATAATATATAACAAATACCTACTTATGATAAAATAATCTATGAGGTATCTAAGCTTAATAGTATTATGTTCTATTTATAGTTTTAATATTTTTATATTTTTAGTATGAAAGAGAAGAACCTATCATCTGAAGAACTTGTTTTCTTTTGTCTTCCCATGGAGGAATTTTATTTTATTTTATTTTATTTTATTTTATTTTATTTTATTTTATTATTTTATTTTATTTTTTGAGAAACTTCTTTTTTAATCTTTTTAGTGCAGTTATCTCAACACAAAACACTCCTTGTTGCCCTTTCTACCATCAGGACGAATTCTGGATGCATTGGAGCCACATTTTTCACTTGGATCTTCAGTCAGTCTGTTTTTCCCTCCTAATTATACTGCTTTATTTTTATTGTCTTTTTGAGACAGGCTTTCCCTGTAGCCCCAGCTGGCCTGGAACATGCTACATACACCAGGCTGGCCTTGAACTCACAGAGATCCACCTCCCTCTGCCTCCCGCATGCTAGGATTAGGGCCAGTGCCACCTCGCCTTGCATTTCTGCTTCTTTTTTTTAATTTTCATTTTTTTATTGATGCTTTGTGTATTTCATACATCATTTTCCAATTCAGTTCAGGCATATTTCCCTTTCCCTTCCTCCCACCTCGCCCCATCCCACCCCATCCCAGATCATGCATTCTGCCATAACTGTCCTGCATCTTTCTCTCAGTATTTTTTTCATTTTTAGCTCAAAGTGATAATCCATGAAGACAAGCATCCTTCCTGCAAAACCTATTCGCAGGCTGATGTTCCCAAACACCTACAGCCCCACAATCCAGTGGGGGGTGACAGGTTGTTTGTTCAATCAAGTTGATCAAATGAGTGTTCAGACTATATTGCTGTAGTTCCACTATTCACCCCAATCTCAGCCCTTACATTCTACCATGGCCCCTCTTATGAAGACTGTTCCCTAGGCTTAGAAAAGGGGCAGAGGTGGATGAGAAGCAAAACAGTCTACTTTCTCTGGAGCTGTTGTCTTGGACTCTGGTCAATTCTGGCTGTTTCCTTTCAGGGGCTGACAGGTTTTCCAGGAATAACATTTCGATCCTATTAATGAAGCACAATCAATTAGATATATAGGTATTTAAACAGTACTAATTGTTATTATAGGTTACTTTGGTATAGACACAGATGTTTGGATGGTATGTTAATCCATGAATTACCTTTTTTTCTGTTAATATGACAGGGTCTTACTGTGGCTTGTAACATCTCCTAAAGAATTTTAACAAGAGCTTTGTTTTAACAGAGTTGTTTCTGTCAAGTAGCCATTGGAATTTGTTTATCAATCTGGCAGGTGGGTGTTAGTGTCTCTCACCAGACTCCCATATCCATTCCCACCTTGGAAAAATCACTATCTTTCACTCTCACGATTTCCAACACTTAAGCACTTATTGTACCAAAGCCAGAATATCCCACTAACATTTTTTTTTAAAACTGCCTCTTATACAGGTGATCCTCAACTATAGTCTGAACTTCAGAACCATGTTTCCCTATGAGAAATTCATTTGTCCAACTGTATATCCCATTTGTACTTGTAACAAACATCCTTCACTCCTTTTTCTGTTAATAGTAAAATCTTCTCCAGTCCCTCAGGCTTGAGCACTCCAGTCACTTGAGACCCCTTTTACTCCCTGGCCCTTCACCTGCAATCAATTTCTAAGTGCTCTTGATCTGACATCCTCAGTATCTCTTGCATCTGTCCCCTCCATTCTGTTTCCAGTGCCAGCACTCTGGTTAATCCTCTCATTGCTTTCCATCCTGGGTTACTCTAATAGCTTTCTAATTGGTCTCTCACCATTTATCCCTCTTTACTACACTGCATGCTATATTGACTGTCAGAGAAGGCTCTTAATTCTGATTGAGTTTTGACCATGCTCAAAAACTTTTAGCACCTGCCCATTGATAGCCAGCCAAGTATTAGCTAAGGACTCTGTCATTTAAAGTCTTCTATGATGATGAACCATATTTCAACTGCTGTGTTTTATGTTTGTCAAAGTGATGATCTAATAAAACTGGAATGGAACTTTAAAAAAATAACCTATATTACCAAGTCATTTTATTAATAATACTGTATTTTCTTTCCAGCCTGCCATTCCCTCTTTTTCTGCATGCTGCAATACTAGCAATTCTTCAAGGCCCATCTCAAATTGATTTTATCCTGAAGTTTCTTATATTTGCTGTTACACCCATTTTGATATTCTAAAATTGTTATTTTGAACAGACCAGTTTGAAGACAACAGAGAAAAAATTAGATCAAATCTTCCATGATGATATAGATTACACCGAAGCTCAGAAATTTTCTTTGAGGTCCCTATAGAAAAATACTCTAGGTGGATAATTAAGAACCAATTAATAAAATCAATGTCATTCAATAGCATTATTTCTTGTCAATACCTGTTAAGCATTCCTTTTCATCTTTGTGGTAGAGCCAAGATAATCTTTTGCACGTATGACTCTAGATTGGAGTTTAACTAATCTTAAGGTGTCTACATAAGAAACACTAAACCAAGTAACTGACTCTGAGTTCAGTGTTTTCTAATCATTTATCTTTGAACTCTAATTGCATTTATGCCTTAGTTATGGGATAATTTTCTCTACTTTCTGCCATAATAATTTGAGTATTTATTTTAATTTCCTTTCTTGAGCCATAACAACCTTGAGAGAAAGAGTGTTTTAGTATCTATATACAGCAAATTTTCTACATAGGAGGACTGTAGAGGTAGAAACTTAGAAGGATGTGGGTGAAAAAGGGGGCTCTAGAGATGGAAATTGGATTTGCACAGCACATATTTTATTAAGATTTTTTTGTGGTTTTATTAAGTTTGTCATTTGTTGTGCTTTTTTTTTCTGGAGGCTGTGAAAGTACACTAAGTTAATTCTACCATTTGAACTGTATTTTCCTCCTTACATAGATTTTCATAGTTTGTAGCAGATATATCACTAAGAACAACTAGTTACACAGACCTGCCCAGATATTATTATATTCCAACATTATATGAGAACTACTAGGTCAGCTTCTCCTTCTCTCTTCTTCATTTTACCCTGCCTTACCTTCCTTACCTCCTTCTTTCTTTCATTTGTGTCTTACTTGTTTTGTTTCTTGTCAAAATAAAAGGATGTGTTGTGCCTCTGAGACAAGATGGGATATAGTGTTTAGTGTATCAGACAAATCTGACTGGCATCCATCTGGATAGCTAGAAACAAATAATGAACTTTCTGTCCTCCATTGTCTTTAACTAAATATTTGTAATACTAATTATGCCAAACATATAGAGGAAAGTGATAGCACATGAAGACAAATGTGGTACCTAGGTACAAATATTGCTTATGTTTCTCTTTCATGCAGTATGGTTCCTTTCAACAGTATGAAAATTTATACATGCTGATGGGAATGATTTAAGCCAGAATTATATTCAGTCTAGGAACAGTCACTATATGCTTAACACACTTTATGTACTTCTGTAATTTCTGCAACATAATTAGAAATTACTCTTTGTTCTTGAGCAAATTAAGAACCCTTGTGCAATGAAATGGTACAAATACTCATTTCACTTATGCTAATATTTACAGAAAACTTCAGTGCTATCTATTTATGATTCTCAGAATGTAGATGGATATTTTTTTGTGATCAGAGCATCAGCTGTGAAAGAACAGAATTTTTCCATCCTAATGGGGCTTATCTCAATGAAGATTTTCAGGAATAATTTCACTGTCATTTGGACATTCTATTATTTTCTACTCAAAATTTGGCACTGAAATAAATGTTTTCTTTTTACTCATTTGCTTTTGGAAGAAAATGAAAGTCAGAATGTTTTCCAGCAAATTTGTGATTGTCTAAAAATTTTTAGCAGATTTCCTACTTTTTACCTGCTGCTCAGTTTAAATTTAAATACCTAGTTGCTAATCATACAACGTTATACATAAGAGGTATCTGAAGTTAAGGAATGGGTGGAATCTTTCAGAATTAAAAGCAAACCAAGGCAGGCTTTTTTTTCCTGGAAATGCACTCACTCTCATGTGACTCCATGGCCCTCCAGGACCATGAGAAAGCACACAGCTGGGAGGCTGGGAGAGCCATTTATAGGGTGGAGGGGAGATGATGACATGTTGCCATCTGGCCAATTAAGCCAGGTCAGGGGCTCATATCTGGAGGTGGGTCTTAGGTCCAGAGATCTTATGGGAATCTGGCTTGACCAGAAAAGAAAAGAGGGTCCTTCTGGTCTATGCCATCTTGGCTTTTCACCCTGGCCCGACCTAACCTCCCAAACTCTTAGGATATTGGGGGTGACTACTCTGCTCTGGCTTCTTCCTGCTGAACTGGGATGTTGAAGGCAGGGAATGTCTGGAGTAGGTGGGGCTATGGGCACAGGGATGTAAGGATATAAACACCACACGGGAGACCTCCTGGATTTGTTCCTGCAAGAATCTGAGGAGATCAGGTGCTAAGATCAGAAGGAGTCTCCTGGGTAAAGTTGGAGAGGCTCCTCTTACTGTTGTGATGGTCTTGGTTGGAGGACAGGGTCTAAATGTGGGCTCTCCAGTTCCATCCAGCTATCCTGAGCATGGATATGACAGCAGTATGTTGAATCTGGCACAGCATCACCTGGTCAGGTGAAGATTGTGACAGTAACAAGTCAAAGGGTCACCGGGCAGGGATGTCACAGAGTCTGGTACCTGTGGCAGCAGGGGCAGCAGAGGAAGGGTGAAAGTACAGAGGGTGAAGGCTGCCATACCCGACCATTCAGACATGTCGTTGAGGGTCGCTGGAAAACCTGAGAATAGTGGGTTCCAGCTGTTTGATGGACCATCCATCCGGGGATGGAGCTATCCTGAATCTGGACAAATGGTACCAGTGTAAATCACCTATTACTTTGGCTTCTGACAGTGTAGTAAGGATGATGACATGGGGTCCAGTCCACCTGGAATCAAGAGACTTAGGAGATAAAGTTTTAAGTAGAACACTGTCCCCTGGAGTGAGAGAGGGCAGGTCAATGGTTGTGGACTCCACTAAGTTAGGACCAGGGAGGGCTTTTTCCACACGGGAGTGGAGGGTTGTGTAAGAGAGAGAGGTAGGGTAGGTAGTCTGCCAACATGGGGGCTGAAGCTGGTAGGTTATGGTTAATAAGAAAAGGCCATCTTCCTCAACAGTGCTGGTGGAGGTGTGGTCCTTGAGGCACAGCTGCTAGAGTGAGAAGGAGCCTCAGAGGAAGCAGAGATGGGAAGAAGTGTTTCTGAGTTTAAGGTGGGCCTGAGGGCTAGGGTCCAAGAGAAACAGGCAGAAAACCTGAATGCATGAGGGTGCAGGCTGGGGAAGAGAAGAATGACCCAGGAGGTCTGAAAGCCTATGCAGAGTAATGGGCTGAAGAAGGGTAAGTTTGAGAGTTTCCCAGGTAAGTTCAGCCACTGCTGCCAGTGCCCTCAAACATGGCTGCCATCCACAGTTAGTGGGGTCAAGCTGTTTGGAGAGAAACGCCACTGCACAGTATGAGGACTCAATGGGTTGGGGTAAGGCCTCTGTGACCACTCCAAAATTTCTGTCTATAAAGAGGTGGAAAGGGCATGAAGAGTCCTGGGGAGAGCCAAAGTAGCATCAGTCAGGAGGGTACTCCTAAGGAGAGAGAAGTGGTGTTGGATGATGTCGGGGTGGGAGAGAGGTTCCGTGGGGATCTGCTTAGCTGCCTGGTACAAGAGTTTAGCTGTTACAGAAAAATTAGGGATCCAGTGAAGGAAGAAGCCTACCAATCCTAGAAAAGAGTGGATATGGTCCGCTGTCTCTGGAGGCTGTAGGTCTCATATGGCGTTGACTCAATCTGACATGAGAGTACAGGAAGACAACTTTAGGACCAGAGTCAAAGGAGGAGAGAATTCAGGCTAAAGCTTGGCTGCAGACTTGGTTTTCAGTTCCTCCCATGTGAAGGCAAAAGGAAATATGGAGGTAAAGAAGGCCAGGACAGTGAAATGGTAGACTGACGTTTAGGGGTTAGGGTGGAGGTTCTGAACTTGGATGGTAGGTGCCAGAGGGCTTGAAAACTGGAAAAATGGGTATGCTACAGGGTTAGTTTGTGGAGATATGAGGCAGGTAATGGTAGGCTTGAGCCCATGATGGTGGGTTTCAGAAATAAGAAACTGAGGCCTGGAAGGAAAAAAGGCAGATTTCATAAGATATATCAAGACTGTAGGGTGTTGAGAGGGAATTACTAGAGTGGAAATGTCCCAGACCTGAGAGTTGACAGGATCAAGGAGGATAGGGCCTAGACAATCCAGGGTTGGAGAAGTGACTAAGGATGTCATGGCCCAGGAGGGGCACTGGACAGGCAGATATGACTAAGAGGGAATGGGTAAAAAAATGACCTGTTAGGACACAGGGGAGATGTAGAGTCCTTTATGGGAAAGATGGGCATCCAGTCCACTCTTGTGACAGATATTGATGAGGGAACTGTAGGGCCAGAGTGAAAAGTCAGTACAGAAAGGTAGACCAGATGTCAAACAGGAAGGAGATGGACTAACCCACTACCTGGTCATCAGCCTGGGCTCACAAAGGGTCAGTGGGGGTCTCCAAATCTAATGGCATCAGTCCTCCATCCTCCATTAGGCCAAGAAATTCAGAGGCCTGAGGGGTTTAGGGTTCCCAGAACAATGGGGCCAGACCACTGTGGTATGGCAAAGAGGATGAGCCCACATCTGAATACTCAGACTTCGAATGGTCAGGCTGCTGGCAGAGCTCTGGCAGAGAGAGCACAGCATGGTGGATGGCTTGGGGTTTGGGCAGTTCCTAGCCCAGTGACCTCCTTTGTTACATTTAAAGCAGGATCCTAGAAGAATGGACATAGGCCAGGCCCCTGCCAGATGGGGCTTGACGGAACCCCTCATGTTCCACTGCAGCAATGCCATTGGCTTCAGGGCAGCTACCAGGGCTTGGGCATGGATCATAGGCTTTTGTTGTAGCAGGGCCTGTCAGGAGGACTCAGCTGCCTCCTTTTGGCCATTAAATACCTTAAAAGCCATTTTCATCAAATCCTACACAGGAGTCTGGGGACTGTCCTGGGCCTTTTTATTTTTTAATTTTTTCTGATATCTGGAAAAGACTGAGAGATAAAGTGAGAAGCCAATACCATGGCCACTGTTGGGGAGGCAGGGTCAAGATGAGCTTTAAGTATGGTTGTCCTTAATACATTCTGAATTGCAGAAAGAAATAAAAGGGGGGCAAGGGAGGTATTTTCACATATCTTCAGAAGACAGAAAATAGACTTAAATCAAGCTCACCAAAATTGGTTTCATTTGGACTGTCCCATGTGATCCCCAGAAGTAAAACCTAATTTTACTGTATGAGGGTCACACAGTACTGAGAATCTCCAGCTGTGGAATAATGATGTAATAATTAATTTTGGTGATGGCAGTTTATAAAGGCTGTACTGAGCAGATTTATAAATGTTGTACTGAGCACAGGCACATACATTGAAATGCTTTTGTAGGAAAAACCTTGCATTGTAGATATCATTTACAGCATGCAAGCCCAACCAGTTTCTTTGCATTCAGAAAGCTGAGATGGCCAAACTGGCCAATGTAGTTTCTCTATCATGCTGTTACCTAAAGCCTCTGGCTCGAAGTGGCTTCAGTGGCCGTTGTGTTTCCAGGATCTTAGCCTCTCAATCTAAGCACAACAAAGCTGAAAAAGGCCCTGTCACTCTTAGAGATACCCTGATATTCCTGTATCAAAATGATCAAGATGATTATATGATGTACACAAAAATTCAAAGAATTTTAAAATTTGTGTCACCTGCCTTTCAAAGGAATTTTAAAGCAATTCCTTTTCCCTTTTGTTTTGACTTCTCAAACTTGCATTACAAGTCAATCTAGTTGTAAAATTCAGGCCCATTAAAACGGAAGCTGACAGTTTTCTCATTTCCTTTTCATTTGCTTTATATACATGAAAAATCTTTTTGTTTTACTATTTGCTTTGTGACTTGTACAGAATATTTCTCCTTATCAATTTATATTGCTAGTCTTCCTTCAATATGGATCTTTTGTTCAGTCTACGCCTAAATAATAAGCTATGTTTTTCTTTCCCATTTTCATTTAACCCTCCATGTCTCTGAGGACAGAATATGCCATTATAACATTTTGATCTTTTAAAAATGGAAGAAAAAATTCTTGCTGGAAAAATGCACTAATTAGTAGCATTCAAGTTTCATGGTAGGGTAAGTCACACAGACAAGCAATAGATAGTGTTGCTACATTACAGAATGCATCCCTTCATTTACTACTCATTCAATAGGAAGTACTTGAAATTAATTTTCAGTAGATAAAAGATGCTGTGATGTAGTCAGAATTATAAATGTCAAGGTAACATTGATGTTAAGGAATTTTTTAAGGACAGTGTGTGGTAGATTAGAGATAACTTCAGGAATGCTATAATGGAACTTCACTGTGTTTACTTAGAAGTATTAGCATAGTAATTTTCTAAGATTAATACTCTGCTAAATTGTTTCAAAGGTTTTAAATAACTTTTAATTTTATTGGAAATTGCTATCAAAATTACATCATTTATGAAAAACACATTAATGTATCAGACAAGATAAATACATTTTAATAAATAAGCAATGTGTTAACAATGTAGTTATGTCTTATTTGAACCTGATATTATGAGTAATGGAACATTTCAACCTGATACAATGAGGAATGAAACCTTTCACAACACAGATGATCTACTATGTCATTAAAATATACTGAAATTTTTAAAGAGAGACATTAAAATCATCACAGACACTCATTCATAGTCTCCAAGAGTAAAGCATGAATTATTTTCCATGCTCTGACAGAGCAAGAGACAGAAGCTGCTTGCACAAGTTGTTCACAGAATCCTAAAAGGAGAAGACACTGAATAATTTATTTCCTCTGTAGTTGCCCAATACTGTACTACAAAATGGTGTACCTGATGAAACGAAACCTTCGTAACTTGGCATCTTAATAGTTCAGTGTTAATTTTGACTACGTTTTATAGCATCATTTATTTTTCATTATCTCTGTAGATTTGCACAGGTTTTGTAATATCGTTAACAACCGAATATAAAATTGGAGTTATAAATCAAGAATGAAAATGAGAAAAGTAATCCTACTATCAAATAACGGTATATTGTTTGCATTCCCGTATCAGAATCACCCAAATACAGCTCTTTCTTTGCTACAGTCTAATTTCTCATTTTTTTCAAGAACTTTTCCATTTCAGAAATTATATCTCATCTCCTTCAGAACTTTCTATATGGGTTTTTAAGTGTTTTCCCCTCAACATATATCTGATATCTAATTCAGTGTTGCTTATGGCTGTGTTTTTGCACCAGATAATGTTGGATTGCAAAACTAGAGTGCTACTAATATCATCCAATTTCATTTTGAATTACCTTCTTGAGTCAGTTGAGAAAACTGTGTGACTCCATTCCAGGTCAGTAGGTACAGGGAAAGTAAAAAGATATTTCTAAAGATGGCAAATGTTAATAGCCTGCATTTTTAACTTTGTCAAAATTCAGGAAATGGATACTCAGAGTTGATAAAATTTGAACTGAGAAGCTCTCTATTACAATTCATTATAAATATATGTTAGTTTTCAAAAACTGGTTGTTGTGACATTGCAAAGAACTTCAGCCATAACTAGCAAAGTTTCATGTCTGGAATTTCACAACTAATTTAATTGTGTTCATTATGCTGTTGTCAGTTCAACTCCTGATTTCCTCTGCTACCTGGAGTCTGTTCAACTAATATAGACATAAAGGGGACACTCAGCATGAAGGAGCTAGGTCTGCAGATGAAAACTATTAGGAAATCATCTATGATGATGCACATGCATCTACCATAAAAAGGAAAAAAAAAACAACACGGACTTTTTCATGGGTTTAAAAATATGAATATAAGCATAGATGTATAGACATCAATCACAATTCTGAAATTTAATTGCTTTGGGAAACACTTAAGGAGATAGTCATTCTTTATAATGTATTTTTTTCTTTTTTCTCATGTCTCTTTCCTAAAATTCTGCATAGATTTGATCATATAGCAAAAGGAAACCTACATTCTTATTAACCATTTCTTAGCAATGTCTCCATATTTATGTTTGTATTTTAGCTATCAATTCAGACACTAAATAGATGTACATAAACTAATAATTGTAAAGCCCATCAGCATTTACCAGATATTGTAATTACTGTTTTGTATAATCAATAATTATTTTAAAAACTCATCTAAAATATTGGATTGAAAGTATTATTTTTGTTAAGGCCATTCTTTCAGAAGGTATATGACTGTCTCATATGTACACATGGCAAGAAATAAAAGTGAAACATTCTAGGGGCAAGGGGGGACTAAGGGATCAGGGAAGCAAGGAGATGATGAGACGGGGGGAAAATTCTCAAAGTACACTTTTTGTTTGTATGAAAATGAATATATATCGCTGGAGAAATTACAAAAAGGAAATATGGCATTTGTCGCTACTAATGTACATTAAAATTTCTTACTTTTATGTAAAAGTAGCATATCTACTCATATGAAAATGACTTCTAATAAAAACTATTTGATTTCAATTTTTGTTTTCTGGTTATGTTTATTTATTTATAAAATATTTATTGAGTTCTGTGCATTTTCTATAATAGAATCTTAATCAAATTTAGATCTCCTCTCCATTCTTTTTTTCTTTTTTTGGTCTTTTCAAGACAGGGTCTCCCTGTAGCCCCAGCTGCTCTGGAACTCACTCTGTAGACCAGGCTGGTCTTGAACTCACAGAGATCCGCCTGCCTCTGCCTCCGGAGTGCTAGGATTAAAGGCATGTGCCACCACGCCCGACTCCTCTCCCTCTGTAACCCCTATAACCCCTCAAATACGATTTCATGTACTCTGTCATACATGTTACATCCTATTTAGTCAGGGATTTGAACCCAGATGTCCCTCAGTATAAATTCATCCAGTCCAGTCTAGTTGGCCTATCTAGAGTCACTATCTTAAAAAAGTTCTACTCTCTCCCAACCAGCAGTAATCCATTGTCAATAGTTATTTGGCTAGGGATGGGGCCTGCTTCTAATTTCCCAAGTTCTCTGCAAGGTTTTTGTCTGATTGAGTCAACATAGGTCTGTGCATGCGCCAGAAACATTGTTCATGTTTCTTCTGTCTTGCACTGTGTTCCTTGTTATATGGTCTTCAGGTATACACGGGCACTCATGTTCAGATAGTGTATGTGCATTTTACAGGAGGGGGTTGAGTAAATTTTACTTCTGGCTTTTCACATTACCTACACTTTATTTATCTCTCCCTTTTCCCTCCCTGTATAACTTCCAGCCTCCGAACCCAGTTTAAGGTCTCACATTTCCCCCTTTATAATGTGTCTTCTCCACTGGACGTGGTGGTCCACGCCTTTAATCCTAGCACTCCGAAGGCGGAGGCAGGCAGATCTTTGTGACTTCAAGGCCAGCCTGATTTACAGAGTGAGTTCCAGAGCAGCTGGGGCTACAGGGAGTCCCTGTCTCGAAAGGACAAAAAATAAAAATAAAAAAATAATATCCGTCTATTACCCCATTCTCCTCCATTCTTTCTTCCCCTTTACCCATGGTCCATTTCCCTTCAATTTGACTATTTCAATTTGCCCCATGTCCCTCTTCATAATATCTGTTTCCTACTCCCTTTCTCTAGGGCTTTTTCTCCTGGCTCCTGCTCTTACATCAGGATATATACTCACCTATGAAAGAATTGTGCTAAGATCTGCAAATGAGTGAGAACAAATGTTGCTTGCTTTTCTGACTCTGTGTTATTTCACTTAATATAGCATTTCTAGTTCCATCCATTTACCTGGACATTTCATTTTTCAGAATATTTTAGTGAAGAAAGAGATTGAACTCCTGATTCTCCTGTTTCCATATGCCAAGCTCATGGATTACTGCTATGTATCACCAGACTTAGTGAAATTGAAATTTCACATGAATATATTTGGTGATAATACTGTCAGTTATTCTCACCATGATGCCAGACTGCTCTGTCCTAAATATGACTGGAATTTGCTCTCCATACCAAATTATTTGACTCAAATTTCCCTAAGCTTATAAAGGCTGCATGCAGGAAAAGTATGTGTATTAAAACATGTTATTTCATTTTCCCAGTGTAAGTTTTATTATTCCTTTGCCTAGCAATGATTTATCACTCTTTTTCTTGATTCTACCAATATCAGCACCAGTGTGAGTAATGAGGAAGGGAAACTCCCCAGTCACATGGGTGCCATTAGTCATTCAACCTTAAGCAAGGTCTGAGGTGAATAATTTTATACTTCCTCAAGATATTTTTTCTATACCAGATAATTATGTTGAGTTTAAAAGATGAATTTATGACAAAGGAATAAGATTAAGAAAATAAAAACCACAAGGTAACAGAGACTGTGGTACTGAGCATTATCTACTTAATGCTGTCGATTTTCAGTTATCCAAATGGAATTAATTTCAATAAAGTGATGGTCAAATGAGAGGTAAGTGAAAAGCATTTCATGTATATGTTCATTTGTTGCAAAATAATCTCATTAGATGTGGTGAATTGGTATAAGAAAAAAATCTGATGAGTGAAACTCAACTGAAAATTTCAGTTCAAAAGGAGGGAGAAAAATGTAATTTCATCTGCATCACGTGTTCCAGTCATTTTTATCTGTAATAAATTCAGGTTGTTAGAGGCCTTAGGGAAATGTGAAGATGAATCCCTTCTAATCTGCACTTGCACTTTGAGATGAATATCAAAAATGTTCTACAGAAATGAAAAGTGCTGCTATAAGCAGGCATCCAATGTCAATTTAAGAATTGCAACTCTCTGCACATTTCATGCAAATAAATTTTAATTTTTCAATAAGGAGTCAACTATTTAAGCTTATGCCAAAGCACATTGATAGACCTAATTAGATATAAAACTCTGTGACTAAAGTCACCAAGTGTATATGATCTCATGCCCTAGGTAACACAGTCAATGTTTTTTATTATTATTGTATGATAATTCTCCCAGCTTTTTCTGTAAAGAAGTCTCTCTGGGCTAAGTAATTGGTAGTTTCTCATGCATGTTTTAATAGTCTTCAGAAAAAAGGGTTCTGAACAAATGCCATCTACTATGGAATACTATTTGAACTGCATTTATTTCTACAGCAGATTTCCCTAGGTGGCCAATTAATTACAAGGTATAAAGGTCTTTTTAAAGTCAGTAACACACAAAAAGGACAACAATTACAGTTCATTGTTCCCTTTTTGAACTTAATCTAATAATGTAAGCATTGTGCTTCATAAATACATTTTCAAAAGACAAGTGTGTGTGTGTGTGTGTGTGTGTGTGTGTAGATAATTCCAAAAGTTGTTCTTAAAATCATAGGAACTTCGGTACATCTTTTTCTTATCAGTTTGAGGACTGGATAAATAAAAAAAATTCTATCTATAAACTTTTTTGACAATTTGTTAAAGATATTTAAATCTATAGAAATGTCATAACTGTGGACAACATAAGCAATTACCATAATCAGTAACAAAAGACTTAGGTTTGGATAACTAAAGATATAAGATTACAGTGTAGTATAGACTGAATAAATATCTCTGGTTGTATGTCTTTTCTTAGAACCAGGCAACTATTTTTAGTCCTAAGAAATTGTTTGTAAATGATAGTGCTAGACAGAGTGCAGTTACTTGCTTACATTGGACAGATACTGATTTTCTCTTTAACGCAGAACTTTCAAACACTGTACCACTATGGAAGTACATAATATACTGTGGATCCAGGGTTAACTTACAGTATAACTATTCAAAGCTGAGAAATTGCAGAATAACAAAAGAGGTTAAATGGTGGGGATTTTGAGACATAATATTTTCTGCATTTAGTGCTATTATAACTTTCCAATATAAAGAATACACATAGTTCATGCCTTTGAGAGTACGTATGTGAAAATAGTGAATGAATGGATTCAGAACCACATTAACTTTAATTTCAGTCATATATCTGACACAAATATGCATAATACATGCTTCAGCAGGCCTAGCCCATTTTTCTAAATACTTATTGTTTTTTAATATTTTTTTATTAATTTTATTTATTTCTGTATGTGTATGAATGTACTGTCTGCATGCAAGTCTGTGTACCCGTGTCGTGCAATGCCGCGGAGTTCAGAAGAGGGTCTCGGATTCCCCTGGAACTGGAGTTCTTCTGGAATTGGAGCTTCAGATGGTTCTCAGCCGCCATGTGGGTGCTGGGGATCGAACCCGGGTCCTCTGCAAAAGCGGTCGGCGCTCTTAACCGCTAGGCCATCTCTCCAGCCCTCTAAATACTTATTGTATGTAACAATTTATGTGGATTTGCATGTAAATTACAGCATTGTATATGAAAAACATCATACTATAATTTGACATTTACTTTCTAGGTAGTCTTTTGAGTTTTAAGAGATATCAGTCAGCAAGACTACTTTCACAAATGTACTTTTAACAGATTAGAAACAATTTTATCCCTGTAAGAAGTGTGTGAAACTTGTTAAAAGTCTCCACAGAGCTACAATTGATATTTGTCCAGGCCATAGGAGCTTAGAATTTGGGCTTACTGTTGATTATATTGGTACAGACATCTCCTTTCATTAGCTTTTATAAGGGCATTTTCCCAATGCTTAGAGAGAAATCATGAATCAGATATTCTTCTAAAGATGAGGAAACCCTACTTTCAGACATACACAAGAATCAAGGTCTATTTTCATGAATGCATAACATATTGAAAATCATATTAGGCACAAATGCATGCAAGGAAAACACCCTCTACATATTTAAAAATAATTTTGCTCTAATGTATATAATCTACTGTAGAAATTCTTAGACCCATATCAGAAAAGTTTCTTTATGCAATGACCTGTGGATCACATAGAAATTCACAACTAATCAAGTGCAGAGAATTAGTGTCTGTAGAATGCCCAGCCCTAAATGGAACATGTGTACCACAACCAGTTTCTCCAAAGCTGACTGATCATTCTGGACAAGGGAACAGAATGAGGGTAAAATCCAGAAACACCTTCTGGACATATCATACATACTGCACAAATGAACTATTACTATCTGGTTTTGCCTGCACAAGATTATTCCAGTCAATGTTGCAGCATCGGGGATGGGGAGGGACACATTGAAGTGGAATCTTTAAGTACTTAGTGTCAATAACTCTGTTACACGTTTTTCTTTTTTTTTCACATAAATTTATTTTTATTTTTTTAACAAATCTAGACCCATGTTCCACCCATTCTCCCACCCCACCAGAGCTCATGCATTCTGCCAAACATGATTTTCATCTCTTTCTCTGTCTTTTTCAATATTCTCCATGAGGAAGTTGACTTTTTTGAGCAGAAGTTCACTGTTTCAGTCAGTTCTTTGATGCAGTCCTTTCTGTTGTTGTTTCCAATATGCATCACGCCCAACTGCTTTGGACAAAAGCTCAGGAGGCCCTACACAAGAAATACTTACAACTAGGTAATTGGCACTAGCATCCAGAGATGAGGGATACATTCGTCGTTTGTTTTCTCTGGGGCTATGTTACTTCACTCGGCATGATGTCCTCTAGCTCCAGCCATTTTCCTGCAAAGCTCGTGATGTCGTCTTTCTTTACTGCAGCATAGAACTCCATTGTGTAGATGTGCCACATTTTCCCTATCCACTCATCGGTTGAGGGGCATTTGGGTTGGTTCCAGCTCCTTGCTATTGTGAAGAGAGCTGAAATAAACATGGCCTTGCATGTATCTCTGCGGTGGGGTGAGTCTTGAGGGTTCATGCCCAGGAGTGGTGTGGCTGGGTTACACATGTTTTTCTATAAGTAGTCTTATTTTACACTAACAGTAGCCTATTTGGTATGCAACACTGCCTTCATATTACAAGTGAGGAAATAAATGTGAAGGAGAACTTCTTACCTAAGGTCATTTTAGTGAAAATTATTTAACTTATATTTCTCCTTCATCACTTATTTCCTGTTCCATCCTCTCCCGACAGGGTAAGCATCTCCAGGGAATGCACATGTTCTTCTTGGAACTCTATTATACCTTGTATTCAGCATATTGCATACAAATCTATACAATATAGGAATATATGTGATGGTTTAAGTGCACATAAAGTTATTCTTTCAGCAAGGAGGTTCTGGAGTTTGTTTGAGCTGGCTCCCAGCTATACCTGAAGGCTTGTCATGTATTTATTTTCCAAATCCTGTTTTTCATATCCAGTAGGTTTGGTTCTCTTACTGCCTAACTAACACTTATAGTGACAAAAGTGAAGGTGTCATTCATGCCAAACTAGACCTCTTTCAATGAACTACATTCAGCAGCAGGATAAAAATGGAGATGAGGTATGTGACTTCTTAGGTAGTTCTACTCAAAAATCATGCTACTTTCTATGAAGTTTGTTTCCTTTGCCTCTTTCTGGAAGCTACCCAGATATGATGATGCAAAGTGAAGATGACATCTTAAAACATGACTGAGTATAAATGAGGAAGAAAATTGGAACCATGAATGACTGAAGAGAGTTGAAAATCCAGCAGAGGTCCACTAGACCATTATGTTGCAGGCCTATAAACTTGTTTCTTAAGTAACTGAAATCTCTTATTTAAGCCATGACATTTTGAAAACATATGGCTGCAAAAAATCCTTTTCTCTGATTATTAAATTAATTATGTATTATCATAGATATGAAAATGTCTTTACATATCAGGCAGACCTCAGATTTCTAGTCATTTTATATTGTGCATGCATGACATTGGCAAGTTATTTAAAGCATATGAACTCAATTCCATATCTTCAAATAATGGTATTGGTGTCTACTCCTGTGAGATCTCAAGGACTTGCTGGACTTGTATTACATTTTACGGGACCTGAAGTGCAGTGGTGTACTTGATAAATGTTTGCATAGCCCTTTTATGATGCTCATATTCATTTTGGAATAATAGCAAATTTGATATTTTTCCTATTAACATCAATCCTACTGATTTATGCAGTATAATTTAGACAATGTCCAGTACTGTAAACGAAGATATATTTTTCATTTTAAAATATATATTGATATATACAGAATCATTTTAAGAATATAGGCAGTTGGCAAGAGAAAATCACTTGAACATTTTTTTTGCAGATCTACATGTCATGAGTATGATGGCTGAGTGAACAAACGAATATGTTTCTTGTCTTCTGGGATGAGATGACTGGTCCAAAAGGCTTTGTATTAAAACAGGACTTGAATCACAACTTCTCACAGCATTCTAGTGTTAAATCAAGAAATGTGGTTAATCCCTGAAGTCTTTGCAAGATCTTATCATTGTGATGCAGTGCCTGGACTCAAATGATGAAACTGACACATGAACAAAATCCCATAACTTATTGGATTGATGTAGGAAAAGATGGGAACTGGCATTGATGGACATTGTGAACTATTTCCTCAGCAAATTCTTCAGTCTATGTATAAAACTGCAACCTGGAAATATTTTTAATGTGTTATGTTCAAAGGATAGGTATTTGTAAAATTATAGCAGGGAACACTAGGTCAATATTGTAACTGAAATTGGTAGCCAACATTATCTTTCAAAAACATTCCATATTACATTTGATACTTATATGAGCCTTAAAATCAATAATTTGGGGTCCCTGGAGCTCAGGTGAGTCACCCAATGATATGTTGTTGATAAAATATAGCCTTGGGCAATTTTCTCTCAGTGCACAGGTATCTATTTGGGAGAGGGCACATGGGTTAATGACACCCCAATACATTACATTTTGCTGCTACTAAAAATGTGAAAGCATAATATTTTGGGTGCTTGAAACTCCTTTCTGATCAATGAACCAAGCAGAGAAATGAGATAGAAGGAGGCTATTTCTTATATCCAGCAATCCACAATGCTTACTATCTGGAAGGTTTTTTTCTCCCTAGACACTTGGAGGAATTGCACTCTGAGTTATTTTCCATCAAACAGGATTAACTTTGTTCTAGATGGAACACTCTTGATTTTCTCTGGCAAGGAGAGGAGCAGTTTTGTATGACATGCATTACTGCTCACTGCAGACCGTCAAACTCATTTTGTTTGTGACAATAGCTGGAATTAAACCTTGTTCTCCAGAGATGTGATGCCCATGTATTAATCTGATCTGTGCGTCCTTTCCAGGCCACCTTGTGTATTGCTATAGCTATTCCGTCTTTCATTTCTGAGTCTATGTGGTGCGTTTGTTTCTTTGAAAAATAAAGGGAAATAGCCTTTCTTGTCTGTTTCTCTTAAGTATAAAAAGAAATAACTTTGCTTCTGCTTGTCATATGCTTGTCCTTCTACTAGGCTTTTGTAGGCCCAGATAAGTCACCTAATTATAAATCTTTACTACATTTCTCTGATTCTTTCACCTCTGATTTGACGGAACATTCTCCAAAATTCACCACATACTTGGACACAGATAAAAAACAGAACAAATACCAAAAAATGAAATAATTTCATGCATTCTATCAGAACATAGTGAAATAAAGTTCAATGTCAACACCAGGATACTCCCTGATACCTACATGAACACATGGAGACAAAAAATACACTCCTGAATAATGAATGTGTCAAGGAGGAAGCAAAGAAATAAAAGCATTCCTGGAACTAAATGACAAGGACAATACAACACAACGAAACTTATGGGACACTTTAAAAGCAGTCCTAAGAGGGGAGTTCATAACCCTGGGTGCCTTTATTAAAAAAAGAAAAGAAAAGAAAGAGCACAGATAAATAAGCTAACACTGCAGCAAAAAATACTGGAAAGACGACAACAAATAAACCTTAAATGCAACAGACAGGAAGAAATAACAAAAATCAGAGAAGAAATTAATGAAATAGAAACAAAGAAAACAATACAAAAAAATCAACAAATCCAAAAGTTGATTCTTTGAGAGAATAAACCAGATACACAGACACCTAGTCCAGTTAACCAAAAGAAAGAGCAACTCCAAATCATTAGAAACCATGATGAAAGGGGAAATATCACAACAGACAGTGAAAAGATCCACATAATCATATAGGTATACTCCAAAAACCTATACTCTACTAAATTCGAAAACCTAAGAGAAATGGATGAATATCTGAAATCCAGAGAATCACCAAAGCTAAACTAAGAGGAGATTGACAGCTTAAACAGACCCATAATATATGAAGAAATCGAAAATATAATGAGACCTCCCAACTAAAAAAAGCCCAAGTCCAGATGGTTTCACAGCAGAATTCTACAAAACATTTAAAGAGGACTTACAACCATTATTACTAAAACTGATCAGAAGGATATGAGCAGAGGAAAATCTCCCAAATTCCTTCTATGAAGCCAGCATCACTCTAATACTAAACCCAGTCAAGGATGCAACCAAAAAAGAGGACTACAGACCCATCTCATTAATGAACTCAGATGCAAAAATTCTCAACAAAATACTTACAAACCATATACAGACCCACATCAAAAAAATCATCCACCATGATCAAGTCGGATTCATACCAGTGATGCAAGGATGCTTCAACATATGAAAATCAGTAAATATCACAAAACACATAAATGGACTGAAGGACAAAAACCACACAATCATCTCAATTGATGCAGAAAAGGCCTTTGACAAAATCCAGCATCCCTTCATGATTAAAGTATTATAGGGAATTGGACTAGAAGGATCATTCTTCAACATAATCAAAGCCATTTATAAGAAACCCACGGCCAGCGTCATCCTAAATGGAGAAAAGTTAGAAGGATTCCCCATAATGTTAGGAACCCATCAAGGCTGCTGCTTGTCACCACTCCTCTTCAATATAGTGCTTGAAACACTGGCTAGGACAATAAGGCAAGAAAAGGCAATTAAAGGAATACTAATTGGAAAAGAGGAAGTAAAACTATCTCTTTTTGCAGATGATATGATCCTTTTATCTAAGGGACGCTAAAACCTCCACCAGAAAACTACTAGAAATGATTAAAAGTTTCAGTAAAATGGAGGGATACAAAATTAACCTCGAAAAATCAGTAGCATTTCTTTACACCAACAACAAGCAACTGAAGAAGGAATACAAGGAGTCCTTCTCACTCACAATAGCCTCAAAACCAATAAAATACCTAGGAATAAACCTAACCCAAACTACCAAAGATCTCTACAACAAAAATTATAAGCTCCTGAAGAAGGAGATTGAAGAAGACATCAGAAGATGGAAAGCCCTCCCATGCTCATCGATTGGAAAAATTAATATAGTACAAAAGACCATTCTACCCAAATTAATATACAGATTCAATGCAATCCCAATTAAAATCCCAAGGTCATTCTTCATAGGCTTAGGAAAAAATTTCTTAAATTTATATGGAACAACAAAACACCCCGAATAGCCAAAGCAACACTGAGTGAAAAGAGCAATACAGGGGGGATTTCTATACCAGACATCAAACTATACTACAGGGCTATAGCCATAAAAACAGCCTGGTACTGGCACAAAAACAGACCTGTAGACCAATGGAACAAAATTGAACGTCCAAACTTGAGCACATACAATTTCAGACACCTCATATTTGACAAGGGGGCCAAAAGTCTCAGTGGAGGAAAGACATCATCTTCAGCAAATGGTGTTGGCAAACTAGATCACCACTTGTAGAAAAATAAAATTGAACCTCTACATCTCACCCTGTACAAAAATCAACTCCAAATGGATCAAAGACCTTAATGTGAAACCCAAAACTCTGAAGGTGATAGAAGAGAAAGTTGGCAGCAACTTACAAGACATAGGTTAGGAAAAGTCTAAATCAGACAGCAGCTGCACAGGAAATAAGTTCAACAATTGACAAGTAGGACCTTATTAAACTCAAAAGTTTCTGTACAGCAAAAGAAACAGTCAGGGAAGTTAAGAGAAAACCCACAGAGTAGGAGGAAACCTTCTCCAGTGATACATCTGATAGAGCATTAACTTCCAGAATATATAAACTATTCAAGAAACAAAGAAGTAAGAAAATAAATTACTCATTCAAAAGATGAAGTAAAGAATTGAGCAGAGACTTAACAAGTGAGGAAGTAGAAATGGCTGAAAAACATCTTAAAATGTGTTCTACATTGCTAATAATTAAGGAAATGCAAATGAAAACCACTTTAAGATATCATCTCACCCTGATAAAGCCGGCAAGGATCAAGAAAACAAATGATACAAAATGCTGGAGAGGGTGTGGGGAAAGAGGAATACTCATCCACTGCTGGTGGGAATGCAAACTTGTACAACCACTATGGAAAGCAGTATGGAGAACCCTTAAAAGACTCAAAATGAGCCTACCACCTGACCCAGCCATACCACTTCTGGGAATATATCCATCAGACTCTTCCTACCACAGAGATATATGTACATCCATGTTTATTGCAGCTCTCTTCACAATAGTGAAGAGCTGGAACCAACCCAAATGTCCCTCAACCAACAAGTGCGTAGAGAAAATGTTGTACATCTACACAATGGAGTTCTATGCAGCGGTAAAGAAAGATGACATCATGAAATTTGCAGGTAAATGGATGGAACAAGAAGATTTTTTGTTAAGTGAGGTGACACAATCCCAGAAAAACAAAAGACAAATGGTATCCCTTATCTGTGGATGCTAGTACCAAATACCAAGTTGTAAGACAAACTGAACAATGTTAATGTTATATTCCTCATGATCTAAAGACAACTATGCTCTTGCAATGTGGATCCCTAAACAGGTTCTAGAGCTGAGCTAACATTTATTTTCAGACCTTAAGTATTTGGTACATGATGGAGGGTATGTGGGCATCTTTTCTTTTAGAGTATTATGGGATTAAAATGGAAAGATGCAAATCAAGAAATATGCTATGGAAATAACATACAGTTTGTTTCCAAAAGTTGCAAGCTTAATATAGGGGTAATAGGCTGGTGCAATTTAGCCTTTCTGCATGCTTAGCAACCATACTTAACGCCCATGCAAATTCAGCCAAGGGACCTAAGGGATAACTTTGTTCCTTGCCCTCAGAGGTAAACTAAATCTTAGGGGATTATGCATGGGAGCACCTCTTGAAATGTCCTACAGATGTGGGTCACCAGTCTTCCTGTTAAGGGAGGTCTTGGAGAGCCACTAATGGGACTTCAGCCAGTGTCCAGTCTAAAGAGGGAAAATCTGCTCATGCTTCAGAAAAGGAAGCCTGGTCTAGTAAGATCTGCTTTTGTCCTCAAGTGGATGGAACTGGTGAATGAAAAACTGAAAGGAGCAAGGGGCTCGATCCTCCCCCCCCCAAAAAAAAAAACCTTGAGAGACACCTGAGGATCAGATCCTCAACTGACCTTGAGAAAACAAAAACCTTGGTTAATCTGGGCTAACTGTGACCTTAGGCATCCAAAAGGAAAGTACAACCAGATACAAATAATCAGTAAGACCGGAGAAACTGTACTGCAGACATAGAACTTGAGATCTTAGTAAAAATGACAAAAAGAATAAAGAGAGTGTACTGTTGTTTGGCCTATCTCCAATTCTTACTGGCAAGTGCATCTACTCTGTGGCTGCCACCGCTTTTGGCATTCCTCAAAGGCATGAAACACAGCTTTTTAACCTCCTAATATGGACTGAGGACTCATGTCTCTCCAAGAATCCTCCAAACCTTCAATGCCAGATGGGGACCATTGAAATACCCAGCTTATGGACTAAAAAGATAAGGGGATGCCAGCCTCTTCAGAGTATAACCTGCCATTGTTGGACTACCTGGGCTGTATCATGGAGGGCAGTGCAGGGGGAATCAAGAGAGGGCACGTGCTTACTGGACTTCATTTTGGGAGACCATGGGAAGGAAAGTTCCTAATGTGGAGCAAAAGTGCAGGATTGATGGTTGGGGTTCCCAAGGAGGAACCTTTGAGCACTTCCTTAAGGAAAACATGACATCTTTTAAGGAAGAAAAAAAATCCTCGCCAATCAGTCTATTTGTGTATATATTATATATATATATATATATATATATATATATATATATCTATATATATATATATAAACATATATTATTACATATATATAATACATATTATCATGTAATATATAAATGTAGCACTACAAGTTGGAGAGAACAACAACAAAAGAACTGGAAAAAAACTCTGGAGAGACTCGGAGAGAGATGTAGGACATGTATGGAGAAGTTCAGGGACTTGGGTGGGATGGGGTGCATGGAAGGAGAAGCGACTCTAGATTTGATCGAGAAATGATGTGTGACCTATGGGAAAAGTTTAATAATGGTAATAATAAAAAAAACTAATAAATTAAACAATTAAAAAAGAATGGATAGTTAAGTGGCTGAGTTATTTTTAGAATATCATCCATTGGGCTGGAGAGATGGCCTAGCGGTTAAGAGCGCCAACCGCTCTTACAGGGGACCTGGCTTCAATCCCCAGCACCCACATGGCAGCTGAGAACCGTCTGAAACTCCAATTCCAGTTTTTCTGACCTCTGTGGCATTGCACGACATGGGTGCACAAACTTGCATGTAGACAGTGCATACATACACATACAGAAATAAATAAAATTTAAAAAAAAGAAAAAATATATAATGCATTTATCTATTTAATGGGAGTGGATTTGATTGACACATATTATATGCATGTATGAATTACACGTTTACAATTATATATATTAATTTGGGCTGTCATTAATAATGCATGTTAAATCTTTTTCTCTGGGAGATTCAACTTTCAAACTATTAGAAAAATGTAGAATACTTTGAAATTTTGCTCAGCATTTTCTAACTAAAAGGACTAACATCGTTTTAATTATCTTAACTGATTTTGAAGTTGCACAAACTTCAAAGATATTAAAATAGGAAACAAATGTGTCTGTGGTGGTTTGAATGTGTGTCCCCCCATAGGCTCTAGGTATTCAGACGTTTGTCTCCAGTTGGTGGCGCTGTTTTTGGAGGTCTTGGGGTGTGTGGCCATGCTGCAGGAATTGTGTCACTGGGGGCAGGCTTAGTGAGCATAACAAGCCTCGTGGTCGACAGTTGCTCCCTCTCTGTTTCCTGATCTCTTTGCGAGATGTGACCCTCGGTTTGCTGCTCCAGATCCAGCCGCCACGCCTCCCGCCACAATGGACTCTAATTCCCTGGAACCACCAGTCGTAATCTCGAATAAACTCTTCCTTTTATAAGTTCCTTGGTCATGGTGCTTTATCACAGCAACAGAAAAGTGACTAATACAGTGTCATTTGCTATCATAATTTAATAAAAAGTAATATGCAGCCTCTGGAAATGCATGTTAGTTTGAATTTTGGTCACTCAGATTAAAAGTAATAGCATATTTGTATCGCACTTTTAAGGAAGGCTATGCATACTATTATTTTAGAACAATTTTTTCAAGCTAAGGAATATAATTAGAGTTAATATAGTATTAATGGTCACATTATCCTGTCCCTAACATTCTAAAACACTCTTATGCTAATATGAGTTTCCTCAAAAACTAAACAACTCTTGATTGGTTTGTTGGGAGAACATTTTTCCCATGGCATAATGGCTCAACATGAATGTTTGTTAGAGGTGAAGCCTATTGAAGAAATTGTAGGGTATCCATCAGCATTTGTGTTAAGTTTGTTTGAATTTGCAAGCCCAATATTAGAACATCTGTACTCTTTGCTTGTTTCTCTAATGGAACCTAGGCCCCAGAGCCCATTCATGGGATGGATTTATCATATTGAATTCCTAAAGCTTTTCTCATTTTTCTCTTTGAACTACATTACTTCTGTGCTAATTTTATAGGGTTAATTTATAGACAAAACATAAAATTTAAGAAAATTGAATTCTTTCAATGTAAGTATTTTGTATATGTGAACATATATCCAAATCCTATTTCAATGATATTCTTCACTATATAACACATTTCTAAATAACAACAAGCACATTTGTATATCCAGACTGCATCAGGATACATTTCTTTTCCAGTTTGTTTTATACATGGAAAAATGGTATAACAGCTACCTCAAAGTCACAGTGTTAGAGAGCCTATACCTATATTGGGGGAAGAATGTTGTCAAGCCATTTTCTTTCTTTTACTCAGCTTTTTGTATAGAACAGATTATACCCACCAGTCCTCCTCCTTCTCTTCCTCCTCCTTCTCCTCATTCTGCCTCCTCTTGCTCTTGTTCTTTTTCTAGTTCTTGTTCTCAATGTCAGGCTCTCATATAGCCCATGCTATTCACTATTATAGCTCATGCTTTGAACTCTAGAATTTCCTGATTCTATCTTCCAAGTGCTAGGATTATAGGCATATACCACCATTCTTTACTCTCTTCCATCTCAAAATGGTGAGGAAGTCTTGAGAATTTTCATTGGTTCACAAGAGACAACCGGAAGACCATCTAAAGTTGCTCATTTCACTATGGAAAATCACTGATCCCTTACTTAGTTATGAGGAATGTAAACATCTGTGCACCAACCTACATGTAGACAGTATACTTATACACATAAAAAATAATAAAATAAACAAATTAAATTAGTCTTTTTCATCTCTTTTTTAACAAGCTTTGGAGGATATGCAGATTCTACACTATAGATATTGGCATGACCAAATGTAATGGGAGACAAAACATTGTTTATGGAAGAGTGTCATGTCATAGCATACAAAGAGTGATTTATACTTATAACATTTTGGGGTATATAGTCTCTGGCACATTTTATGTCAGTGGAAACAATAAAGCAGATACAGTGTTAGATCATGGGGGAAATAATAGGCTATTTCATAAATTGTGTTGAGTCAATGGACTATATATAAAAGAGAGATTATATCCTTATCTCACCCACCTCAAACATATTGAGTATTTAAAGACTTAAATGAAAAAGGCAAAATTTGAAAAGTTATAAAAGAATAGTTTATTACCTCATAGTTAAAATGTTTTAATTAGAAATTATTTTCCTACTCCTATGTCTTGTAGATTTCTACCAGCATTTTCTTCTGTCATCTTCAGAGTTTTGGGTTACACACTGTGATTTTGATCCACATGGAGTTGATTTTTGTACAGGGTGAGAAGTACGGGTTTAATTTTGTTCTTCTACAAATGATGATCTAGTTTTGCCAGCACCACTTCTTGAAGATGTTATCTTTCCTCCAATGAGCTTTTTTTTGGCCGCTTTATCAAATATGAGATGACTGAAATTGGATGAACTCAAGTTTAGATCTTCAATTTTGTTCCGTTGGTGTATGGGTCGGTTTTTGTGCCAGTATCAGGGTGTCTTTATGACTATAGCCCTGTAATCTAGATTGAAGTCTGGTAATGTGATCCCCCCTGTATTGCATTTTTCACTCAGGGTTGCTTTAGCTATTTGGGGTCTTTTGTTTTTCCATATGAATTTAAGGATATTTTCCAAGTCTGTAAAGAAATACATGGGGATTTTAATTGGAGTTGCATTGAATCTGCATATTAATTTGGGTAGAGTGGACATTTTTAATACATTAATTTTTCCAAAACATGAGTATGGGAGGTTTCTCCACCTTTTGATGTCATATTCAATCTCCTTCTTCAGGAGTTTAAAATTTTTGTTGTAGACATCTTCGGTTTCTTCAGTTAGGTTTGTTCCCAGGTATTTTATTATTTTTTGAGGCTATTGTAAATGGGAAGTTCTCCTTATATTTCTTCTTCAGTTGTTTGTTGTTGGCGTAAAGAAAAGATATTGATTTTTCTAGGTTAATTTTGTACCCTGCCTCTTTACTGAAACTCTTTAATCATTTGCAGGAGGTTTCTGGTGGAGTTCTTAGCAACCCTCAGGTAAACTATCATATCATCTGCAAAATTAGATAGTTTGACTTCCTCTTTTCTAATTAGTACTCCTTTAATTTATCTTTCTTGACTTATTGCCCTAGCTAGTGTTGAAGAGAAATGACAATAGGAGGCAGCCTTGCTGGGTTCCCACCTTTAAGAGAAATGCTTCTAATTTTTCTGCATTTAGTATGATTTTGGCTATGGATTTGTTGTATATGGTTTTGATTATATTGAGTAATGCTGCCTGCAGTCTAATTCCCTCTAGAACTTTAAACATCAAGGGATGCTGGATCTTGTCAAAGCCTTTTTCTGCATCAATTGAATTGATCGTGTGGTTTTTGTCCTTCAGTCCATTTATGTGTTTTATGAAATTTATTGATTTACATATATTGAACCATCCCTGAATCTCTGGTATGAATCTGACTTGATCATGATGGATGATCTCTTTTACGTGTGTCTGTATGTGACTTGCAAGTATTTTGTTCAGAATTTTTGTATCTATATTCATTAATGAGATGGGTCTACAGTTTTCTTTTTTCATTGTGTTTTTGCCTGGTTTTGGCATTAGAGTGATGTTGGTTTCATAGAAGGAATTTGGGAGATTTCCCTCTGTTTGTATCCTTCTGAAAAGTTTGAATAGAAAAGGTTCCAAGACCTCTTTAATAGCAGCCTCACAGGAAATAAGGTAAACAGCAGACAAGTGGGACCACATCAAACTCAAAATCTTTTGTATAGTGAAAACAACAATCAGGGAAGTGAAGAGAAACCCTAAAGAGTGGGAGGAAATCTTCACCAGTAATTCCTCTGATACAGCATTAACATTCAATATATATATATTATATATATCTATTATATATATATATTTATATATCAAAAAACAAAGAAGAAAACGAATGACTCACTCAAAAGATGGAATAAAGAGCTGAACAGAAACTTTACCAGTGAGGAAGAAAAGATGGCTTAGAAACATCTTTAAAAGTTTTCAACATCATTAATATTTAAGGAAATGCTAATTAAAACAACTCTAAGATACCATCTCACTCTGATAAGACTGGCTAAGATCAAGAAAACTAAAGACACCAAATATTGGAGAGGTTGTGGGGAAAGGGGAACACTCATCCACTGCTGGTGGGAATGTAAACATGTGAAACCACTGTAGAAAGCAGTAGGGAGAACACTTAAAAGACTCAAAATGAGCCTACCACCTGACCCAGCCATACCACTCCTGGGTATACACCTGCAAGACTCATCCTACCGCAAAGATACATGCACATCCATGTTTATTGCAGCTCTCTTCACAATAGTGAAGAGCTGGAACCAACCCAAATGCCCTTCAACAGTGGATAACAAAATGTGGTACATCTACACAATGGAGTTTTATGCAGTGGTAAAGAAAGATGACATCATGAGATTCGCAGGTAAATGGATGGAACTAGAAGCCACTATGCTAAGTGAAGTAACACAGTCCTAGAAAACAAATGGGGTATTGTTTCCTTCATTTGTGGATGCCAGCATCAAATCCCCAGTTGAAAACCAAGCTGAGAAATGCTGTTTCTATCTGAAAGCAACTGTGATTTTACAATGTGAATCTCTTAATGGGCCCTGGAATTAACTTACCACTTATTTTCATATATGGTAATTAACATATATGGGTGGAAGGTATTTATTCATAATTTAGATTAATACAAAATTAAGGGAAATATGTCAATTCCTAAACATATTTCAGAGTTAACATATAGTTCATTCCCATATATGATGTTTATATAGACATATTTTGGAGCAATACAAATGTCAGGGAACAACAACAACATAAGGTCTGGGTAAAAGAAAGGATTGATACAGTTAAAATCTGTCCAAATCAATAAGCCTTTACAGAGAAAAAACTTTAAAAAGACTGAGAGTAAGATGAAGGACATTTATGGCAGCATGCATGAACTGGTGTAGGATGTGGTGGGAGGAATGGAAAGGGGAATATGTCTAAAGTGAACTGAAAAATGATGCATGAAATACATAAAACATCAATAAAAGTATATTGAAATATTTTAATTGTGTTTTTGCAATTTTTTATTTATTATTTCTTATGTGTATGAATGTACTGTCTGCATGTAGGTTGGTGCAACCGTGTTGTGCAATGCTGCAGAGGTCAGAAGAGGGTGTCAGATTCCCCTGGAATTGGAGTTAAGGATAAGATGGTTCTTACCTGCCATGTGGATTCTGGGACTCAAACCCAGGTCCTGTGCAGGAGCAGCCAGTGATCTTAACTGCTGAGCAATCTCTCCAGGCCCGATTTTTTGCAATTTCATACAGAATAGTTTAACGGTATTTAGGTTTCCTCCCCTATCTGCACCCACCCTTATTGCCTCTTGCCCAATTAAAAGAAATCTTATATATAGCTCCACCCATTTGGCTCACTGAGAGTCACATCCCTGTAACATACTGTCTTTACACCTCTCAGCAGCCATCTATAACAATTTTTAAAGACATGTAAATGAAACTATGAAATGCAAAATTAGTAAATGCAAATACAGTAAAAATATATATGCATAAAAGAACCCAGTAAAGAAAGTGGGAAGAAAGACCAAAAATTAGAGGATAATTGAAACACATGTTAACTTGAAAAGTTTACTGTTAATAGTATATAATTTTCACAGTAAAATAAAAACAGGGAATTAAGTAGAAAGCTGAGCTAAAGAATGAATAAGAATTTCACAGACTAGTGAAAACAGAAGGTATACAAAGTTCCAAAATGTTAACTAAATTCATGTTACTAGCATACCAAATTAGAAAAATCTGATTATATTTAAAAGTATGATAATAGAAAGATGTGGGCAAATCATAATAATTATATTTTAATACTGTACTATACTTAGGAAATTCTAAATTTCTACACTCATTCTAGTAACAATTTGCAATGTCTTTGAAATTTTAATACACATATGCTATATGACCCAGCAAGGCAGAAAATGGAATAATAAATTCTAAGACGCTTACAAATTAGAATGTTTCTTGGTGGAAAATGAATAAATCATTGCTACACACAATGATTTGCATAAACTCAAAATATAATGTTGACAGAGAAAGGTAGTTGCAAGTAACAGAGAATTAAGTTTAAGAAGGTCAAAACCATGCAAATCAAATATATTGTGCAGGCATGAAGGAAAGGAAGGAAATGTTCAACAAGCAAAACAGAATCATTCAAGTGTAAGTTCATTACATCAAATGGAGGCAGATGAATGAGGGAGAGAAAGCACCTACAAAAATGCAAATAATCATAGCTCCTTAATAATATTTAAATTTTTATTGACACTTTATGTTATACATGTATATATAGTGTTTTAGTCATACCAGCTCCCATCCCAACTCCAAGTCTTCCCAGATTCCCCTAACCATACTCCCCTTCAAACTTAATTTCTTCTTTTCATAGCACAGAGCTTAATCTCTGTAAGTCCATGAATGCAGCAGCACTGATGTGTCCAGAAGACACTGTTTCACAGCAGCCCTCTATAACTTTTGGGTCTTACAATCCTTCTGACCATTCTTTTCCAATGTTCTCTGAGTCATGTGTGGAGGGGGGCATGATACAGATTTCACATTTTAGGACTGAACATCCCACAGCTCCAAATCCTTTGCACTTTGTTGGTCTGCAAGTTTCTATATTAATTGCCATCAACTGCAAAATGAAGCTTCACTGATGATCATTGAGACCCACACTGCTATATTGATAAAGAGATAAATATCTAGAAGAAAATTTGGTATTATATCAATTTAGCAAACTAATCGTAATCTGTAGTCCATTAGGATGCACAACTTCTGCAGAAATTGGTTATTGGACAAGTTTGAAGAGCTAGGCATGGGTTCTGTCCTGTGGAGCTGGCCTTATATTCACTTAGAAAGTAACTAGCTATCTCTATAATCTTCATGGCACTATTGCAGCAGCAATGGGTATATCTTACCAGGTAGATCATTATTGTAGCTTGCAGGGTTTACAGCTGGATGAGAATATTGATGACCTGTCTCCCTCTATAGTCTGTATAGTAACTTCTGGCTTTAGGAACACTAGCCACTGTGGAGGAATTTCCCATGCTGTGCCAGTTGTTTTCTTTATGTCTCACAATCCTAGTATGTGGTGTCTTAAGCAGTTTCTGGAAGGTAGCCGAGAACAATGGCAATAGCCTGTTGTATTTTGGGGAACAGTGGAATGCTCCATGAGCAACAAATCAAGGAGCAGAATACCATACCTGGACTGGACTTTTATTTTGATAACCTATTGTATCATGTAAAAGTGTTATTCCCTAGTATAGGACAACTCCATTTAAATTTATATATGTTTACATAAGGAAAGTAGATAAATACATTTTGATAGATACCATAGCACATACGTTTGTTACAAAGGAAGTTGGTAACATGATTGATTCAAATTTTATAAGACTTTTTTTAAAATTTTGTACGTGTCTGCATTTAAAGGCATATAAAAGATGTGTATGTTTACATCTATGTACACATCTTTAGAAAAGTATAGAGTAGGAGAGATGGCTCAGAGGTTAAGAACTCTGGTTGCTCTTCTAGCTGATCATGGTTTAGTTCCTAGTGCCCATTTGACAGCCAACAACTGTCAATAGCTTCAAGCCCCAGGGTATCTTATGATATCTTCTGGCCTCCCCAGGAATTGTATGGCACAGGCACACTTAATCTTCTCAGGACAGGGTACAGGAAGGGAAGTGAATCTGTTTTAACTTTCAACTTTCATATCTTTATTGATTTTTTAAATCATATACTATTTAAAGCCTATTAAATAAATATTAAGCAAAAAATTCCCCAGGTTTTAAGTCTTATCTTCACATTAGGCCTGATGAAGCCAATAAATATGTGTTATACATTTTGGAGGCAATTCATTCAGTATCTAATACATATTAAGTAAGCTCTCTGTCCTGATTTGGCTGACAGAGTATCAGACAACAATTTTTTTATATCAAAACAATTGTCATATAAGTTTTATCTTGGGGATTGTCTGCATATCAGAAATAAATATTAGGACTCTTCTTATCATCAGAAAATTTTAACTCAGTTCACTGACATTTTCCCACACTTGTTGATGGTATTAATTTTGTCCATCAATACCAGTTACATCAGCAAAATTTCCATTAAAGCTTTTAGAACATTGGTTTTTGTCAACATTCCAAAAGCAGATAGAAGTTTTGAAATGCTGCATACAATTTATTTACAAGAGCCTCACACCTCCCTTTCTTACTCTCATATTACTGGATTTTTGCATCAGAAGGTTCATAAAATAGAAGCATCTGGATCCAGCAGCAACACTATGAATTAATGCATTATGTGATTATAAGTGTCTTTCTTTCATATTATTCATCCTAATGACATTTTCCTTGTAATGGTCCTTTTCATAGAAACAAGCACTTTTTCCCTGATGGCTCTAGTGGTCATTTTGTACACAAAAGATAGAAGCAATATGATGTCCCACTGATTTTCTGACTGCTATGTTTCTTTTCCATCATAACCAAAGCTTTCTTTCCAAGACCTTTTTCAATCCTACCCTCCATAAGCCCTTTAAAAGGGCCCTTTGCCTTGTAAAGTATAAAAGATTAAGAAAAACACCCTTGCTGTGAATCAAAGCCCCGAACTGTCCACTTTCATTTTTTAAATAGTGTATTGTGAAATTGGAAGAATTACAGCAACAGCAGTACGTAGTGAAGAGTATAAAGCATCTTGTGCTGAGAGGAGCAAAGCCTCAAGTCCACTTTCAGAAATTTGAGCTAGAAAAGAAAATTCAATACACACACACACACACACACACACACACACACACACACACACACATTCATTTGCCCAGTTGTGAAAAAAATGGAAAAGTGAAGATGGCCAGTTTAAGAATAATTTGTGAATGCTTTGTGATTTAAAGAGACAATAGAATTAAGAAAAATTTAGAGTTTAAATGAAGCAAATTGTGACTTAACTAAAATGTAGAATTGGTAATTGACTTAATCAGTACATTGTAGAAGAAACTTGAACATGAACTGAGCAGGCTTTCTGCAGTAGATAAGAACAAATGTAGGTCTTCAGTCTTCTCAGAGATATAATTTGGCCAGTTATAATTATCTTCGGCTCCTTTCCCACAGAACTTTCTGTTCTTCTACCTCCACTCCCCATCTGTACCTCTTCTGTTCATTGACTTACTTTCACATTCCAAATTCTTTGTTTTTTTTTTTTTCTATTACCATTAGCCAAAATAACAGCATAGTGTTTTGTGCCAGGCGATGTGACAAGAGTGTATTCCTGTCTGTCCATACACAGCTTTTGCTGTAGTCTCATAACCTCTCTTGGTGTGATGCTCTCATTTCTTCTTTTGTTTTTAATTGGTAACTGTTTTGGATTAGAAAGAAGTAATGAGAGATCAATCATTTTTATTTGAAAATTATACCTTTGACTTAGATAAATGTTCTTCTTCTTGAAGAACAGAAAGAAAATGGCAGCTACATGTTTGGTTGCTATGCTTCCACCAATCTAAGGCCAGAGGGCAGGCTGTCTGCCTATGCAAACTACTGCCAGTAGGAGTTCGAACAAAATGTTTTGGCTGCCATCCTACCATAGCACCAGGCTGTGCTATCTTTTGTGCCAGGTTCCTGTGATTAGGACCACAGGAGATTGTCACTTTGAGATACACGCAGAACAAAGCATAATACGATTTCTTAAATTGAAATGTGAGAGGTGTATCTTTTTTAGTATTAGTTTCTACTGTGAGAGAACACATTTCTATTTGAGACTTCCTGTTGTTGAGACAAAAGAGAGACTAAAATTTAAGGAAAATAAGCTAAATTAAATGGTTCCTGGCCGAAATATTTTCATTATCTGAGAAATATCTTTCTTACAGATTTAAATGCCTATTCCCTCTATGGTTGCTAAAGAATTGCCAACTGGAAAGCCTGAAACCCACTGCAGCATTAGCTCCCCTGCTAATGGCTCTCAATAGAAGTTCAATGAGGAGCTGTTTGTCAATGTGATACTTGAGTTTTCCCCATTTTGTCACTTAGCCATTTTCAAAGTCAAAATGCCTTAGGTTTTAAAACATTAATTCCTGTTATGAATATAGTTCTAGCTAGTTAGATTCTCCAAAGAACATTCGAGCCCCCTGATAGAGCTGCAATTGTTTCTTAGAGACAAAAGACTGTTTCGATTTGCTTCTAACAGAATGTATCACTCAACCTTCAAAGCAATGAGGCATTTGGACTATAAAAGAATTTCAATCTCAACAGACAAAATAATTCTATATTCTATAGAATTTTCTGGTCTAGGAAAACCATAGGGCAAGATACAAATTTTTAAACTTGTTTTTATGAATTTAGTTTCTTGTAACTAAGTGAGGAAGAACATAATCTTTCTTTAAGCTTGATTTCACAAAGGCCTCTCTACCTGACTCCAAATTATAGGTTAGGTAAGTCTAGTCGGTCAAGCATTTACTAAATGCACTGTTTTTATAATGTGTCAGATGTAAATTAAAATTTTATCATAGCCAAAATTTCTTTGTCAGGTTTTGATTTCTTTTTGCCAATTGAATTGCTGTTCTGAAAAAAAGGGAACCCAAGGCTGTCGTGGTTCCTCATTCTGGTTGTGCCACAGTTCAAGTTGTATACATGAATGTCAAAGGTTGTCAAAAAATTCTGCAAACAAAATGATTTTCATTTCAAATCACAAAAATATGTCACATAGCACAGTTATTGGAAGTCAAGTACTGAAATACTTAGAATGTCACAATTTCAAAGCAGAGTAGGAATAAGTGATTCAGTCTCTATTCTAGAGTCAGTTTCTCAAAAAATGGTGAATTTATAAACTGTTACTATTTATTTATATTTTATTTTAGGTGTTTGACTACATGTTTGTAGGTGCATGACATTTATGTTTTGTGCCCAGGCAGGCCAGAAGGGGCATCAGATAACCCAAAATTAAAAGTTCACATGGTTTTAACCAGCCACATGTGTACTGGGAACAAAAATAATGGGTCCTCTACAAGAGGAGCAGATGCTATTAAACACCAAGACATATATCTAGCCCCTTACTAGGAAATTTTAAAGGAGTTTACAGAAATATGTCTATTTTCCTTGTTAAAGCTTCGAAATATTTTACTGAATGCTTTGTATATTTCCTCCAAAACATCTTAATCTTCTTTATAATCTGGTACTATTAATTGTTATATAGCCTTCAGCCATTGTAGCTAAAATTCCTTCTGGGATACACCAGCAGCAGCCAGTTCCCTCTTCCCTTGGCCCCTAAGGCAAAGAAAGGTATGATTCCACAGAAATTTATTAATGTTTAACTGGGCTTACCAATAGAACAATGGGTGAAGAGGTTACTTTCAGAAATTTGAGCATTCTGCCCACAAGGCTGCACAGTAAATTCTCGATCCTAGTAGACTTGAACTTGCCAGCAGTATTACAAAACGGGAGAGCACAACCCTCTCTACAGCTTCCTCCACTTATAGTCTTGGTACCTACCCCAGTTTTTATCCTCTCTATACCTTTTAGGAACTGTTCCTCAGGTTTTAAAGCCTTCCAAAAGCTCTTTAATACAGAAATTGTTTTCTGTCATGTTTTTCTTTAGGAACTGGGGCTCAAGAAAAATCTTGCCGCATTTCTTTTCGACTAACCCAAACAGACCTCTTTCTCTGCTTGTATTTTTATATCTCTTTTAGGTTGTTTTATTTGTTTACAGATATACTTTACATACTTAGCTAAATCACTTAGATCTGTCACAGCCTCTCCTATTTTATAAAGATTCTGCCCCTCTAAGAGTCTCATCACGGAGACTAATCCCCCATACCTATCCTGAGGTCCTTGCTCAATCAAGTTTTTAAATCTCTGGTGAACAGAGTCATATCTGGTCTAGTGAACTGGGCACCATACATTGCTTTCCTCATAACTAGTTTTCTCAGTAGTGCCTGCCCTTCCTCTATTGTTCTCCTGCCGCTAATATCCACAGGAACATCTACTGGTGATGACCAAGTGTCTCTAATGGCTTGCACAAGCCAGGCAATCAAGGACTGATTCCCCTTGTACTGCCTCAGTTTATGCATCTTGTGTCTCAAGGATGGATGGATAGTTTCATTGCTCAGCTCATTGCTTCTGAAATACTTAAACTTATATCATCTGCCCCCATGTCACATATCCTGACAAGCCAAGTAATGAGTGTCTCCTTTATGGCTTGGTTGAAAGTCTTCCCTAGTTTCAACAGCTCCAATATGGACTGTTTTCTAATTGTCATAGTTTCTTTGTTTTTCATAGTTTCTCACCCTGTACCAGTGTTTAGGCATCCATCAGTATTTTGAAACATGGATTTTCCCCTTTTTGTATTAAAGGTTGAAGCCAAGGGACATCTTCAGCTATTTCCATGTCATTCCCTTCCTCATCATTATATGCCTTCACCCATAGATTCCAGGCTTTGGGGTCCAAGGAAGAACCTTACATTATTGACCAAATATGTGATCTCTTTCCCTTTTGACTGCATATCCATAAAAATGCCATGATAACACCTCTGATTTTTTTCTCTTTTATGGAATTTACTGACAAGGTCAGAGGCCAGCCTCATATTATTTAATCTCTCTAATTTTTCTCTTACACTTTCAGTTTCCCTCTGGGCTACTGCTTCCACCTTGGACAGATTTCATATTACCCATAGCAGGGACCAGGCTTCCTCTACACCTTCTTGCTGATACTTCTGTTCTTGGTGTGGTACTCCCAGGACTTTCAAAGTTTGCTCTAGACCTTCTGCTGTTTTCAAAGCATCTCCATACTCTTGTACTGGACCCCATTGGACAATCAGATGTGCCACTCCATACCACCTACAGGAGAACTGCCATACCAGGATTTCTTCCACTGACAAAATTCCCTTAGAAAGTTTTATCTTAGTTATGTGTCTTAAAATACACTGTATAATCCATGTCACTGCTGTTACTTC
This sequence comes from Rhizomys pruinosus, assembly GCA_009823505.1. Classification (NCBI taxonomy): domain Eukaryota; kingdom Metazoa; phylum Chordata; class Mammalia; order Rodentia; family Spalacidae; genus Rhizomys; species Rhizomys pruinosus. Next base: position 3,329,130 of record VZQC01005228.1, read on the forward strand.
CACTAGAACTCTGGGGATAGTCCACCATGTCAAAATTTGCTCTGCCCACACTCTCCCTTCGCTAAATTTTACTTTGGTTGTTGTGCTCCTTCTTCATATCAGAGATAATACTATTGTTCTTCTCAAATTTATCATAGGGTTTTGTATCATGCTAAAATATTCCAATTGTTCCTAAAATTCCTTCTGGGAGGCACAAGCAGCATCCATTCCACTCTTCCCTCGTTCCCTAAGACGAGGAATGATTCGACCAAACTACAGGGAAGTTTTAATTGGCTTACAAAGAGAAATGGTTGAGGGGGTTACTTACAGAAATGTGGGTGCTTTCCCTGGAGGCTGCACAGGAAAGTCTCCATCCAGGCACAGATCTAGCTTTACCAGGAGCCCTACAAAATGCCTAGAGCACATGCCTCTCTGTGGTGTTGCTAATACTCTTAGTCTCTCTTACATAAGCAACTCAGTCCAACAGGTTGTTTGAGAGGCATGACTGACATTCACCACCCCTCCTTTCTTGCATAGGTCAACAGTCAACTTTTGTCAGTCAAGTGGGTGTAACCAAGATTTCAAAGAAGGCAGCTGTCCATAGCTTGCCTTTTGACTCTCCATAGTACATTATTCAGAGGATAGTTATATGCAACAGCCATAAACATCAAGGAATATTAGGCACGAATGGGAGGAAGAGATAAATGATTCTTAGACTGTGTGAAAAAAATGAGGGAAATGTATTAGTTTAAAAGCTTACTGAAAATTACACATACAATATTTCTAAATGTGTCTATGTGAATAAATTTCTAATTTAAAATATTTTTATTGTTGGTATAATATCACTATTATTTTTCATGGTGGCACTTCAGAAACTTCCCATTTTATATTTCATGAGAATAGTAATATACTTAAAAGACTTTTAACTTACAGACCTCAAATGCATAAGAGAAAACACGTGAGATTGCTCAGTGGGTAAATACTGCTAGCCAAAAATCCTGATCCTGAACACAGGAATTCATTCTCTGGGACCAACATGGTGGAAAGAAAGAAACAACTTTCACAAGTTGTCTTCTGATGTTTTATGTATGCATTTATATATAGTCCCCCCCACACACACACACAAAATCAATGTTTCAAAAGGCCCAAAAGAATGTAGCCACAAGCAGGGATACATCTAGGTGCTTATTTCATTGAGACTTGAATTCCAGGAACAAATCCCTCAAAACAGATAAAAAATGGCCTAGCAATATATGTTCTATGGAAGGCTGGAGAGATAGCTCAGTGGTTAAAATCATTGTCTGTTCTGACAGAGGACCCAAGTTCTCTTCCAACCACCTACATGGCAGCTAAAAACTGTCCATAACTAGAGTTACAGGGGAATCCAACTCCCTCTTCTAAACTCCACAGGCTTTGCATGATACTGGTGCACTAACATATACACCATCAATGCATATATACTATATATATATATATATATAATGAATAAATTTAAAAGTTATGCCCAATGATCCAATACTGGCACTAATATCAGGAGGTAATCAACAGCTAGCAGTTTGATTGAACATAAGGCCCACCCGAAAGGAGGAAACGCATGTCTGGTACTGTCAGCATAGTCAAGGACCCAAGGATGCAGAAGTCATGCACCTGAAAAGAGAACCTAGTTTCACTTTACTAAATTAATTTAGTTTCCAGCTGCCTTCGAAAAATTTACCCTTATATGCACAGATGAATTCTTGTCTCACCCCTCATAACAGAAGCTTCTTTTGGCACCAAGAAAAAAAAAATCTACGGAGAAACACAAGAGGTCTAAGTGCAGAAAATATGTAACCATGGGGAGTCCAGCACAAAATGGAATATCTATAACAAATTCAAAACACCATAGATTCATGGAACATGGAAGAAGGGGTAAAAAGATCATAAGAGCCAAGGGGCTAGGAGGGCTGCTGCAAAATAGTGTCTTCTTGACATGAGAGAGGAAGATCCATGAACTCTCAAAAATATGATTGTACATGAAATGCATAAGAGTACACCAGTCAACATGCCAGCACAGTTAGGGAAAAGTCCACCATGTTCTGTCCATAGCTAAAGGTCTAAGTGGTGTCAATGCATGCTGAGGGAGAGTCAGTTTTCTTCAGGCACCAGCCCCCTGACAAATGGTCAGTTCCACACTCACATATATTCACAGACTAAGGAAAACAAAAGGTATACAAATTTCCAAAATGCCAATCAAATTAGAAATGAGGGAAATTCACATCACCAGCACACCCCTAGAATTAAACCAAATTTAAATTTAAAAGTATGATGACATAATTTTCACAAATAAAACAAAGTGTCTGGTCCTTCGCTAGATAATGACAATGATACATTTATTTATCTATTTATTTACTTAATTATTTGAATTTTTTATATTTTTGAATTCTTCACATTCATCTCAATTGGTTTTAATATTATCTATATACCTTTCTCCATTGGCACCCTCCCACAAGCCCCCCACCTGAAATTAATATATTCTGTCATTTGTATTAAGGCCTATTGTGTCAAATTGGTCTCCCCCTGCCATGCCTCAGTGCAAGTTCATGCACAGAGCCCTAGTCAGCCTATCTAGAATCATGAGCCTTACGTGTAGATGTTGCATTATAGATGTGCTGCTTAGGCTTGGCCAATTCACGGACAATGCCTGCTTGTGAGTAGTTGTGGTACTCTGTAATACTCTTCCTCTGTGCAAAAAAAGGTTCTTTATTGAGAGGTGTCTGGGATAATTGTCTTTGAATATAAAGATACATATTTTGCACTTACTAAGAAATTACCTTAGCCTAGGGGTGTGACAGCCTCGGGAATTTCTCTCAGATCTATGACTTCTCCAGCCATGTTTATGTGGCTATGTTTATAGTACCACACATGTATTTCCTCCTGTTGAAAGGGCTTTAAATCCAATTAGTCATTGATTGCCCCGTAAACAAAAGTGCCACTATTGCAACAATGTGATATGCTCTGCCAGACACTGATGTGGATATTTGTTCATAAACTGTGGTTGGACCATCTACTGCTCTTCTCCCTTAGTAACATGCTTAGTGCTCTCCAAAGCAATGAGAGCTAACCTTCAGGGGAGGTAATTTCCAGGTCAGTTCCAGCTCCATTGTTCCAAATCCAGTCTCTGAATATGTCCTGTCTTCAACAATATGGTCTATCCTTCAGTTTCTGGACGCAATCCACAGCTGTGGCAATCACCTATGTGATTTTGGGAATCTCATGGACTACCCTGGACAAAAATTCAAAGGAAGTTTCATTCTGCCAGGGACTGGTTCTTATTATGTAGCCTACAGTTATGCACATGGACCCATGTATAGATGTTGTATCTATAACTTGTAATTATTAGGTTAGGCTAATATGAATCCTTCAGGGTTTTTTACACTAGCTAGGCATTATTTTTCTCTACTCTCTCCCCATCCCTGTCTAGCCCGCCCTCCATGTCTTCTCCATTTAAAGTATCCCCATTTTTTTCTTTTTCTCCCTTGATAATATCAGTCTCCTATGGTCACACCTCTTTTATGCTAATTCTTTCCCTTTATGTCCCTATCCCTTTATCCAAATTTCCTTCTATAACACTTTTTCTACCCTCCCATTTAAATACCTTCATTTTATATATGTCTCCCTTAGTAACACCTGTCTTCTACTAGTCTTCTCAAGTTCCCAATTTCCCTTTACCTTCCTGGGTCATTTCCATTTTCTTGGTTCCTGCAGTTACATCTGGATATATACCTACTTATAAGGGTTCAGTGTTAGGATCCACAAATGAAGGAGAACATATGCTGTTAGTTTTTCTGAGTCTGTGTTACTTCACTTAGCCTAACAGCTTCTAGTTCCAGCCATCTACCTGCAAAATTTCATGATATTGTCTTTCTTTACCAATGTGTAGAACTCCATTGTATACATGTACCATATTTTCATTATCCGCTCCTTAGTTGAGGGATACTTAGGTTGCATCCATCTCTTTGCTACTGGGAAAATAGTACAATAATAAACATGGATGTGCAAGTATCTCTGCAATAGGATGGATCCTTTGGATATATGCCAAGGAGTGGTATGATTGTGTCAAATGGTGGGTTCATTTTTAGTTTTATGATAGTACCTCACAATGCTTTCCACAGGGGTTGCAGGAGCTTGCATTCCTACCAGCAGTGAATGAGTGTTCCCCTTTCCCTATAGCCTCTCCAGCATTTTTTATCATTTGTTCTCTTCATCATAGCCAGTCTTACAGGGGTTGGATGAGAACTTAAAGTGGTTTTACTTTGCATTTCCTTAATTACTAATGATGTTGAACAATTTTTAAGAATTTTCTTATCCACCTTTACTTCTTCTTTTGAGAAATGTTTGTTCATGTCTTTAGCCCATCTTTTAAAGTGTCACTTGTTTTCTTCATTCTTTGTTTTTTCTTAGAACTTTATATATTTGGGATATTAAACCTGTGTCAGATGTGTCACTGATGAAAAGTATCTCCCATTCTGTGGGTTTTCTCTCCACTACTTTGTTGCTTCTCTTTCCAAACAGAAGCCTTTTAGTTTAATGAGGTCCCACTTGTTCATTGTTGACGTTAATTACTGAGCAACTACTATATGATTTAGAAAGTTCTTTCTTACACCTTTATCTTATAGGTTACTGCCAATGTTTGCTTTTAAGAGATTCAGAAATCATGTTTCACACTGAAGTTTTGATGCATTTGGAATTGATTTTTGTGCAAGGTGAAACATAGGGTTACTTTCATTCTTCTAGACATAGTGATCCAGTTTTGCCAGCACCATTTGCTAACAATGATGCATTTCCCCATTTAGTATTCTTGGGCCCTTTGTCAAATATCAGGTGGCTTAAATTACATATGCCCAACTTTGAGTTTTCTATTATATTCCATTGATCTATTGGTCTATTTTTGTGCAGTACCATTATCTTCTTATTTCTATAGATCTGTTACAGAGATTGAAATCTGGTATAGTAATCACCACTGCATTGCTCTTTGTGGCAGGGTCTCTGTGGCTATCCAAGGTCCTTTGTGCTTCCATACAAATTTTAGGATGTTTTCTTCTAATTCGTGAAGAATGTTAAGAGGAATTGGGGATTACATTGAATCTATATATTGCTTTTGGTAGGATAGTACTTTTCGGTATATTATTTCTTCCAATCCATGAGCATGGGCAGTCCCTCCTACTTCAGATGTCTTCCTCAATCTCTTTATTTAAAGATTTAAATTTTCATTGTAGAGATACTTAATGTCTTTGGTAGGGTTTATTCCATGATATTTTATTTTTCTTGATGTTTATTGTGAATGTGCTTAATTTCCAATTAATTTTTATTGATATACAGAAAGGGTGCTTATTTTTGTAGATTAATTTTGTAACCTGCTACTTTATTGAAGGAAGTGTTAATCATTTTTAATAGTTTACTGGTGGAATTTTTGGCATCTTTTAGGTATAATATTATATCATCTGCAAAAAGGGATAGCTTGACCTCTTCTTATCCAATTGGTATTCCTTTAATTTCCTTCTTTTCTTTATTCTAGCAAGAGTTTCAAGAATTATATTAGAAAAGAGAGGAGATAGTGGACAGCCTTGCCAGTTTCCTGATTATAATAGAAAAGCTTCCAATTTTTCTCCATTTAGAATGATGTTGACTGGAGGTGTGTTATATGTAGCTTTAATTATGTTGAGGTATTTTCCCTCCAGTCCAATTCACTCTAGGACTTTAAACATACATGCATGCTGAATTTTTTCAAAAGCCTTTTCTGCATTTATTGAGAACTCCATGTGAATCTTTTGTCTCTGAGTTAATTTATATGATTTTATGACATTAATTGGCATAAGTATATTGAACCATCCCTGTATCTCCATAATAAATCCCAATTGCTCATGGTGGATGACCTTTTATGTGTGCTTGTATGAGGACTGCAAGTATTTTGTTATGAATTTTTGCATCTATGTTCATTAAGGATATAGATGTACAGTTTTCTTTTTTGGTTTTATCTTTACCTGGTTTGGTATTAGAATGATGCAGGCTTCATAGAAGGAATTTGGGAGTTCTCCGTCTGTTTATATCTCTTTAATAACTTAAGTAACATTGATTGTAGATCTTCTTTAAATGTCTGATAGAATTCTGCTGCCAACCCATCTTGGCCTGGGCTTTTTTTTAGTTGGAAATTTTTGTATTTCTATTTCAAATAACTTGTATGTTATGGGTCTATTTAAGCTTTCGATCTCTCCTTTTTTGGTTTTGGTGATTTTGATTTCAGATGTTCATCAATATCTTTTAGGTTTCAAATTTTAATAGGTATATATATATTTTCTTAATTTTTTATTGAAACTTTTCTGGATATTTTTGTTGTCTTTTGTGATGCTTCCTATTCATATCTATTTTTTTTAATTTGGAATTTTTCTTGCATTCTTTAGGTTAACTAAGCTAAGTATCTGTCTGATTGTTCATTTGTTCAAAGAACCAGCTCTTGAACTCATTTATTTTGTATTGGTTTCTTTGTTCATATTTTATTCTTTTTTTTTTCTTTTTTTTATCTTTTCGAGACAGGGTCTCCCTGTAGCCCCAGCTGTCCTGGAACTCACTCTGTAGACCAGGCTGGCTTTGAACTCACAAAGATCCACCTGCCTCTGCCTCTGCCTCCTAAGTGCTAGGATTAAAGGCATGTGCCACCACGCCCGGCTAGTTCATATTTTATTAATCTTTGCTCTGATTTTTGATATTTATTCTTGTCTGCTGAGTTTGGTCTACCTGTGCTTTTGACTTTCAAGTGTTTTGAGTTGCAATGTTCAGTCATTTATTTGTGCTCTTTCTGATATTTTGATGTAGGCACTTAGTCCCTCTTAAGATTGCTTTTAAAGTGTCTCAGAGGTATTGTTGTTGTACTGTCCTTTTTGTTTAATTCCAGCAACAATTTATTTTTTTCTTAATTTTTTTCTTTGACCTATTCATTATTTAGGAGTGTGTTATTTCAACTCCATGATTTTGTGTAGTTACTAAGACTTCTAGTACTGATATTAAGCTTTATTGGATTTTGATATGATAGAAGCATGGAATTATTTCACTTTTTCATATTTGTTGAAGATTGTTTTGTGCCACAGTATGTGGTTGATTTTGGAGAAAGTTCCATGTGAATCTGATAGAAAATATATTCTTTGGGGCTTGGGTGGAATATTTGGTAGATGTCTCTTAGGTCCATTTGATGTATCCTAGTAATTAATTCACATGTCTCTCTGTTTCTATGTTTATTCTTTTTTCATTTTTTATTGAAATATTCTGTATTTCATACAACATTTCTTAATCAAATTTAGACCTAATTCCCCTTCCTTGCCCCCTCCCCATCAGAGCTCATGCATTCATTCTTTTTCTTTGAATTCACATTTTAATTTTATATTACTCTAAAGTATGCATACATACCCTCCCTCCTTCTGCCACAATTACAAAGTCTGAAAATAAGCCATAGATTAATTTTAGATCCCATTAAGGTATTCACACACTAATTGTACACTTGCTTTCAAGTAAAAGAAAAAAATCATATATATATATATACAAATATATCATATATATTTATAAAAAGCAATATATATATATATATATATCTATATAATATAGTATATATATAGTATATATATAGTAGTGGTAGCATCCACAGATGAGGGATTTGTCACCTTTTTCTTTCTGGGACTGTGTTACTTCACTTAGCACAAAGTCTTCTAGTTCCATCCATTTACCTGCAAAGTTCATGATGCCATCTTTCCTTACTGCTGACTAGAGCTCCATTGTGGAGATGTACCAAATTTTCTCTATCCACTCATTGGTTGAGGGGCATTTGGGTTGGTTCCAGCTCTTTGCTATTGTGAAGAGAGCTGCAATAAACATAGATGTGCATGTATCTTTGCGGTAGGATGAGTCTTGTGGGTATATACCAGGACTGGTATGACTGGGTCAGGTGATAGACTCATTTTGAGTCTTTTAAGGGTTCTCCACACTGTTTTTTATAGTGGTTGTACAATTTTACATTCCCACCAGCAGTGGATTAGTGTTCCCCTTTCCCCACATCTTCTCCAGCATTTGGAGTCTTGTTTTCAACACCTAGAATATATAAACTACTCAAAAACAAAGACATAAGAAAATGAATGTCCTGAATAATGGAAAGAGTGGGGTATTGAAGTCCCCCACTTCAAATGTGTTTGGATTAATCTGTGTTAAAGTCCTGTAGTATTGTGTTTATGAAGTTGGATGCACCAGAATTCGATCCATATATAAATATGATTGTAATATATACTTGTTTAATTGTGTCTTTGTTAAGAATGAAGTGACCCTCTTTATCTCTTCTCATTTATTTTAGTTTGAAATCCATTTTGTCTAACATTAGCATTGCAGCTCCTGCTTGCTTCTTATTTCCATTTTCTTGGAGAATTTTTCCCACCCTTTCACCTTAAGATTGTGCCTGTTTGGGCTGGAGAGATGGCCTAGCGGTTAAGAGCACTGACCACTCTTGCAGAGGACCCGGGTTCGGTCCCCAGCACCCACATGGCGGCCGAGAACCGTCCAAAACTCCAATTCCAGGATAACTCCAGTTCCAGGGGAATCCGACACCCTCTTCTGACCTCCGCGCCATTGCATGACATGGGCGCACAAACCTGCATGCAGACAGTACATTCGTACACATTCAGAAATAAATAAAACAAATTTTAAAAAAAGATTGTGCCTGTCCATGAAGGTGAGATGGATTTCCTGCAGACAGCAAAAAGCTGGATTTTATTATTATTTTTTTAATTAATCTTATTTATTTCTGTATGTGTAGAATGTTATTATTTTTTTTTTTGAAGGTGAAATGAAAGGTATTTATTGTTTTGGTTTCAGAGAACAGAAGTTCAAGGCATGGGCAGGGTGAGGCATTGGCAGAAGGCACTGTCAAAGGTAAGCAGATTCTTCCTTTCATCTCCTTAAAGCAAAATATCTCTGCGACACATTGATCTTAGCCCACTAGGTCCTCCCGGACTCCAGAGCTATGGAACTGTAGGATGATAAACAGAAGGTTTTGAGCCACGAACGGTGAGCTTGCATCTTCTGGCAGCAGTAGAATACTAAACATCTTCTGAAGGTGATTTCTAATGGCAAAATAAGTGTGTGAGAATATTCTAAGTGACAAAGTAAGCCATTCCACAAGCTTGTGTCTTTTGACTGGGGAGACGCGTTCATTGCTATTTAAAGTTACTATTGAAAAATATGTATTTTTCCAATTATTATAATTTCTGTTTGTATTCTTGGTCTATCTTTATGTTTCTATATTTATACCTTCATTTCACTTCTTTCTGTTGCCACCTGGGTCTCTGTACTACTTCAAATATTCTCTGAAGGACTGATTTTCTGGACATAAATTTGTTCAGCCTATTCACACCATGGGACAATTCTTATTTCTCCTTGAACTGTAATAAACATTTTTGCTGGGTAATATATTCTGGGTTGGCATCTATGGTCATTTAGAAGTGGAAATACTTCAAAAAAAAAAATATGCCAACGTGGTGGCGCCCGCCTTTAAATCCTAGCACGTAGGAGGCAGAGGCGAGGCAGATCTTTGTGAGTTCAGGCCGGCCTGGCTACAGAGCGAATTCCTAGACAGCTGGGGCTACAGGGAAACCCTGTCTTGACCAGACCAAAAAAAAAAAAAAAAAAGAAAAAGAGCGAAATACTGTTTTTTTTTCCAGGCTGTTTTTGCTTTCATAGTTTCCACTGAAAAGTCAGCTATAATTATGATGGTTTTTAATTTATGTGCAACTTATTGTTTGTCTTTACAACTTTTAGTGTTCTCTCTTTGTTCTGAACAAATTAATGTGTTTACAATGATATGGGATGGGGCAGTTCTTTTCTGGTCCTGTTTATATGATAGTCTATGTGCTTCTTGTATTTCATTGGGCATGTTTTCCTTAATTTTGGGGGGAAATTTTCTTATGCATTCTTGTTAACGATCTGTTCAATGTCATCCTGAGATTCTATTCATTCTTATAGGCCTGTGATGCATAAGTTTGGTCTTTTCATGATGTCCTATATTTCCTGAATATTCCATTCCTGTGCTTTTTTTTTTAAATTTTGTATCATTTTTGCTTAAGCTCTCCAGTTCTTCATCTTTATTATCCAGTCTTGATATTCTGTTTTCTATTTCACGAATTCTACTGCTGAGGCTTTCTCCCAATGTTTCTTTCTATTTACCTTGAGTTTTTCACTTTTATCATCATTTCAACCTGAGGTTTCTTCAATATTTCTATCTCCCTTGAGAGCTCAGTTTACCTCTATCTTCTTTAAGTTCTTTGATTTGGTTGCTTGTGTGTTGTTTAAATTATTGGATTTTTATCATGTTTATGACTGTTCTTTTTTATTTTTTTTTTAATTTTATTTATTTCTATATGTGTATGAATGTACTGTCTGCATGCAGGTCTGTGCACCCGTGTCGTGCAATGCTGCGGAGGTCAGAAGAGGATCTCGGATTCCCCTGGAACTGGAGTTCTCCTGGAATTGGAGTTTCAGACGGTTCTCAGCCGCCATGTGGGTGCTGGGGATCGAACCTGGGTCCTCTGTAAGAGCAGCCGGCGCTCTTAACCGCTAGGCTATCTCTCCAGTCCCATGACTGTTCTTTTAAATTCTCTGTCCTGGGTTTCCTTTAGGGGGGTCCTCATTGTAGATCTCTTCTCTAGGACAGTTAGTGTTTAGTGGAGATATATTTGCATTTTTCTTACTATTTTTGTGATTTTGGGCAGGAAGATTTCCTTGGGAGTTTGTTATTGTGGTATGAAACTCAGGTCTTCCTTTGTTGACTTGAACACTGGCTTTATTTTTGTTTTTGGTGTGCTTTGGTGGTTTTCTTATTAGGTATGAAAGTCTAATTGCTCTAGGCTTCAGTTTTTCACTTTCAAATTTGTATTTGACTGACCAACTGGTTCTTGTCCAGCTACTCAGGTACTCCTGCAGAGGCCCAAGGCCAGCGTCAATTGGATATTCCCACAATTCCCTATGTCTTGTAACCTAGTATACAGCAGGCACAGAACAATTTGGGAGGTGTGATGGGCAGAGACTTGATTCAGGAATTCTCAGGCAGGCTACAAAGGTCATGGTCCCCACTAAAATGCAGAGGCAATTAGCCCTGCAGCAGTGGGAGGAACTTCTGATTATATCATTGTCTTGGTATGGACCTGGCACAAATTGGGAAGTTTGCTACTACACAGAGGCCAGATTCATGCACTCCCAAGCACGCTGGAACCAACTGGAGCCTTGTCCCAAGTAGGAGCCTGTCTAAATGCAGAGGAGTCTAGCCCTACAGCAGGGGAGGGGCTTCGGATTATCCCAAGTTAAAGGGTTTGGAATGACACAATTGGGGAAACTCACCACAATGAGAAGGCCAAATTCAGGCACTCTCAAGGGAAGCTGGAAATAACTGGACGCCTGCACCACGTGGAGGCCAGATTCAGGCACTCACAAAATGACAGTAATATTTTTATTTAAAAATTTTTAAAATATATTATTATTTTCTATGAGTTCATTGCCTGCAGGAATGTAAGTCTATTGTGTCTTGCAGTATCTACAAATGTCAGAAGAAGGCATTGAATCCTCTGGAACAGGAGCTACAGATACTTGTTAGCCACACTCTGGATGCTGGGAATCAAACCTAGGTCCTCTGCAAGAGTAGCCCGTGTTCTTAACTGCTGAGCCTTCTCTCCAACCCCACACAGTAACACTTTTAAAAAGATGCATGAATATAGATACTACCCAGGTAAATATCAAATATTTATGTCAATAATATGTTTCACATGTTATAGGTTGTTTTTTTATGTATATGTAAAAGTATATATCATACAAATATAATGTTAAATCCTTACAAAACAATGGTAATATGCCAAATGCTGTACTAATTTAACTTCCTTTCTTGTGACAGGGAGAAAGAAGCGAGGAAGCTGGGGTTCCAGTGAGATTCTGTTGAAGTTGTGGATCTTACATAAGCAAGAATGGTAGAAATAACATCCAAAAGTTCTTGAATTAAATGGAAAAGATAAAGACACAATATAGATTCCAAGCTATTTAACATAATGTTAGGAATGTTTACACAGATTGTCTTTTTTCAAAGATTTTTTTCTTTGTGTTGTACATGTGTGTTCCATATGTGTGTCCACAGAGTCTAGAAAGAGACATTTGCTCCCTCTGAATTTTGAGTTACAGGTGGTTGTGTGCTGCCTGACATGGGCACTGGAACTGAACCCAACACCTCTACACAAGCAGGAACAATATTTAACCTCTGAGGCAATTCTTCGGCCCTAAACCTATTATATTTACTTTTCTTTCTTTTTTTTTTTTTTGATGCTTTGTGTATTTCATACATCATTTTCCAATTCAGTTCAGACATATTTCCCTTTCCCTTCCCCCATCCCACCCCACCTCCTCCCAGATCATGCATTCTGCCATAACTTTCCTGCATCTTTCTCTATTTTTTTTTTCATTTTTTAGCAATAAGTGATAATTTATGTGTACAAGCATCCCTCATGTAAAACCAATTTGCAGGCTGTTGTGCCCAAACCCCCACAGCCCCACCATCCAGCGGGGGGGGGGGGTTATAAGTTGATCAAATGAGTGTCCAGACTATATTGCTGTAGTTTCACCATTCACCCCAATCGCAGCCCTTACATTCTACCACGCCCCCTCTTCCGCAGATTGTTCCCTAGGCTTAGAAAAGGGGCACAGGTGGATGAGAAGCAAAACAGTCTACTTTCTCTGGAGCTGTTGTCTTGGACTCTGGTCAATTCTGGCTGTTTCCTTTCATGGGCTGACAGTTTGTCCAGGAATAACCTTTCGATCCTACTAATGAAGCACAAGCAATTAGATATATAGGTATTTAAACAGCACTAATAGTTATGGTAGGTTACTTTGGTATAGACACATATGTTTGGATGATATGTTAATCCATGAATTACATTTTTTCCTGTTAAATATGACAGGGTCTTACTGTGGCTTATAACATCTCCTAACCTGTAGAGGATGTAAGCTTGTGGCATCAGCCATGGGTTATTCCTCCAAGGAGAGAGCCAATAGCCAATTAGATTTGGGATATACAGGCATATGGCTGCCTCTGCTGCACAGTATTTCCAGGCAGGTGAGGTGTAGCTGGTGCTGACGGTGGAGTCTTGCTTGACTCAAGGAGACCCGTATTTGCTTTATTGGTTTAGTGGCCTTTGGTAACACTCTCTGGTGTTCCAGAGGCCATCTGTACACTTGCATGTGTGGTCTCAATACATCTTTCCCATGTTAACGTCAGGTCTTCAGCAGCAGGGCCTTATCGCCTCTCTTCTTGCAGGTATCCCAGTTTAGAGGCAAGGAGCCTTTACCTTTTGTGGGGCCTTAGATCCCCTGGCCAACATCTCCCTGGTAGAATAATCCATTACTGATGTCAGAGCTCCTGTATTGATATATTTTGCTTAAGTGCATAGTTTAAGGACTTTAGTATTATATTTGGTTCTGAACAGAGAATAATCCTTTTCACAGTTCTTATGTCTATTAGTCAATTAAAGAAGGCAGTTTTACCAGTTTTATAAGAGATTACCTCTATAATAGTTGTCTCCAATTTACAGTTGGAGAGCGACCTCATCATCGTCATATTTCTCCTTGTTCTGGGGGGGAGGCAAGAAAGTCTCTCATATCAAAACCTTTGCGGCACCTAGAAGGTAAGTTTCATTAGGACTCATTATAAATAGTTGTTACATGTAGGGGCCACAGAGGGGTTCGATGTTTATGGCAATCTGAGGCTTTTCTTCCTTTCGATGTTCAGACGGGTCAACCTTTCAGTTGGCACTTTCTGGTACATCCTACTCAATGCAAAGCTGTATCTTTTCTTTCTCAGCCGTTAAGTTGGTGACATTTTGTCCTGTTGGAACACACAAATCTTTTCCCATAGTTAGTTTTAAGATTTGAATTGCAAGGTTTTTGACGAGAAGGTTTCATGTCTATCTGTACCCCCCCTTTTTTTTTAACCCATGAGTCTCCAGAAGACAGTTGTATTATACATAACTATAGGGTGGAATCAAGGCTCAGATTTCATCAAATTTACCCATGTTGTTTTGGGTGACTATATATGATTAACTTGGGGAGCAAACTTAATTTTTATGTTAAATCATCTTAAAGAGAATGCTACAAGGTGATACTGTACAACAGAGAAACTATAGAGAACATTTGTATGTGCCAATCCCAGAGTTATTGCTCTACAAATTTTATGTAAAACAAATGTGGACAACAGCGATTTATATCTCCATTTAACTCGGATGCATTACCGTTTTTATCAGAGTCTGTAAACCAATGTTGTTTAATATACACATATTTACTTTTACTAAATCCTAAAACACCATGTATCCTGTAGACAGTGTCTAGGCAAAACTGGGTACTTGTTGAACTCACGTCAATTAAATATGCATTAATCGAATATACACCCGTGTCCCTCACCCACCCCTCCCCCCTTCCCAATTCACCATTTCGGTCCATTTTCTGATGCAGTCTTTCTGTTGTTGTTCTTTTACTATGCATCCCTCTCCACGAGAAATATTTATATCTGGGTTATTGGTACTAGCATCCACATATGAGGGACACCATTTGTCGTTTGTTTTTCTGGGACTGTGTTACTTCACTTAACATAATGTCTTCTAGCTCCATCCATTTACCTGCAAAGTTCATGATGTTGTCCCTCTTTACCGCTGCATAGAACTCCATTGTATACATGTACCACATTTTCTCTATCCACTCGTCAGTTGAGGGGCACCTGGGCTGGTTCCAGCCTTTTGCTATTGTGAACAGAGCTGCAATATACAGCTGTGCATGTACCTTTGCAGTAAGATGTGTCTTGTGGGTATATACCCAGGAGTGGTATGACTGGGTCAAATGGCAGGCTCATTTTTTTTATGCACCAAACACCAACACCGGTGCACCAAACTTTATAAAGACAACTCTTCAAGATCTCAAGGTACAGATTAATTCCAGCACATTAATAGTAGGGGACTTCAATACCCCATTATTATATTTACTTTTCAGAGAAAGACAAGAGAGGTTATAGAAGCTCCATCTTGCAAATAAAATTCAGTGTAACTAAATAATGTACTCATAAGCACACAACTAGTTAGAGTAAGTGTAAGCTGGGATTAAATCTCAAGTGAGTATATCCTGAAAGCCTGTTTTCTTTCCATTCCTCAGCATGCCTGATTGACTTTGTGCTCAACTATATACAATTTTATAGAAACAGGCAAGGTATTATACTTTGATCCTAAGAAGTAAGAATGGCTAAGAATTCAGTCTATGTAGGAAGAATTGAAGTCATCCCTTGACACATGAAATCTGACAATAACAAATGCAGTGTTCTGTGTTGGAAGAAGAATAGAGTAGTTTCTCTCATTTGACAAGCCTGTTGACAGCAATCACCACATTAACATCCCAGAACATCCTTGATCTCATCATTCCACTCTTTGATTTCAAGATAACTGTACCTGGGAAATTAAATATTGCTCTCATCATTGACCCTATGTGTAATGTGAATTACATTACCTTTAAAATATTTTCAGTAATGTGCCTTACCGTCAGAAGTTAATGTTTAAGGATATCTCATTACAGAACAAATCACAATCAACCACAGAAATATTGAACAGCCCCATCTTAACCAGTCAACTCCATCGCACAGAAAATCGTACATTATTTATACAATAAAATCTGGGAAATACTCCAGAGAACAAATCAAAAAGTAGAGACAGGGCTTTTCAATTTTTTTAAACTTCAAATTGTGTTTTTTCCTAATATAGTAATGATTTATTTACTAGTAAACTCTATGGTGCATGTAGTAGCTGTTGTTTCATTTTATTTTTTAGTTTTTGAGTATCAAGAGATCTTTTCATTATGTCATTTGTATAATAAAATCAGTCTTTCTGTGCTGGAGGTTTAAATTCTAGTAGGTGTCACTGGGCAGCTTTCTGCAGTTAGTTTGTCAGCAATTTCATTATCAGCATTTCTTTTTTCCCTCTGAGCCATTTCACAACAGTTCTAAATTGTAACTGGCTAAAACTTGGCATCAAAATTGCCTGCATAGAGAGAATTCTGTCTCAAAGAAAACCCCAATGTCAGTTTAATGAGCTGAATTGTATATATAGCACAGTCGCTTTTAGGTAACTCTGATCTCTATTTTTAAACTCGGCTATGTTTAAAACATTGTGATAATTATGATGTACAAGCCATTGTTGATGAGAACATTGTTAGCACATTAATTTCCAAATTAGCTGTCTCAACTAAGGCCAGGAATTTGGGAATTATTGTTTACATCCTAAGGGGAAATTGATTCTTCCTGTGCTGAAGGTATTTTTCTTTTTCAGTTGTTATTTGGCATAATTCACACAGGTGAATATTTTCTAAAGTGTTTCAGTTTATCTTCAAACTTTTTGTTTGAACATTGACTCAAGTTGTCTTCCCATAGTTAAAATGGGACAGAATCGATGCATTGTAGGCTTCCTCTGCTGCTTTGTGTGATAAACAGTGTCTAACAAGTTGGGAAAAATCCATTTTGATGGTACTTCCCCAATTAGACCTGTTAAATGGTCTTTGAATGACCGAATTTGGCTTTAGTTTTACACCCAGATACATTGTTAAGTTAATGTCTCAAAGTAAAATAAACTATAAGTACCATTAACATTAATTTCTAAGAAGTGTTTTTTTTTAATCAAGCCTGACTATAAAAATAAGCAAATGAAATTGTAATTGTTTTCTTGAGATACAGTGTAACTTAATTACCCTCTAACTACTCAGTAATTTTTGGAAATTTTGCTCATTCAGTCTCAACAGTTGCAGATGACTTTGCATAAGCAAAGTTTGTCATTAGTGTATTTTTTGAGAATGCCTTTGAATATGTGCACATATTTGAAAGCTCCTGAAGGAAAAAAAAATGTTGCGTTCATTCAGCCACTGTTCACAGCGTCTTTTTGTTGGTAATGTAAGACTCTTAGGTAGGTTCTCCAAGGATATAATGTGATAAGACAGCATAAACTCAAGAAACTTGTTATCCACTGTGATAAACACCATCTACATGAAATCATATAAAGCAGGGCATTGTAAAATAATGATCAGATCAGTAAGAAAGTACATTCCTTGAGAATAACTCTAATCTTTATTTCTGCTTTGTTCCTAAAATAGACAGTTCAAATGTACTTAATCTTTTAACAAAATAATCCCAATCTCAGTTTTGATATGACTTGAAGAACCCTGATAAATCAGGTTTCTGGGACATGATTTACTAAGTCAAATTAAACTGCTTCACAAACTTGGCAATTGTCAATCCATCTGTATGCTTAGTCTGTAAATTCTTATAGCATTGCAATTTTTAAAGGGCCAAAATAAAACCAAGGCCATGTTTAACCTATTAAACTATCACCACTGTAACATTACTGTTGTTATAATCTGTATTTCCCAAATGATGATTATGTTCTAGCCTGAAATATTCCCTTGTTCAAAAGTGGATTCTTGAGGTATTATACTTCAAAGATAACAGTTAACAGACTTGAATGAGAAAGAAGAAAAAGTTAGATGTTTGACTAGAGTGGAGTATTACAAATAAAATCTATACTTCCATACATCAAATATGATAAAATAACTTTACTTTGATGATTTCAAAGTCCATTCTCCTTCCCATGGGAAAGTTGATGTTTTCAAGTGAATGCTATTACTTTAGATGTAGTCTTGTGCCCTATGTAAGGCCATCTGTTCCTGTTGACTATATACTACTCAGTTATCAAACATCATATCACTTTTTTGATATAGAAATACCTTAATATTCAATGTGCCACATACAATAAAATAAATGTGGTGACACTATGTAGGAAATTTCAGAAGATACAATGGAAACTGAATTAATATCTAGAGAAAAGTGTGTGATTCAGGAAGATTTCAATGTGCCACATACAATAAAATAAATGTGGTGACACTATGCAGGAAATTTCAGAAGATACAATGGAAACTGAATTAATATCTAGAGAAAAGTGTGTGATTCAGGAAGAATAAAGAATCATACTTTATAAAGTCATAATCTTCACTGCCTAAAGAAACCATGTGAAGGTGGAAATAGAAGTAAAGGGGCTGGAGAGATAGCCTAGCGGTTAAGAGCACCGACGCTCTTGCAGAGGACCCGGGTTCGATCCCCAGCACCCACATGGCGGCTAAGAACCGTCTGTAACTCCAATTCCAGGAGAACTCCAGTTCCAGGGGAATCTGAGACCCTCTTCTGACCTCCGCGGCATTGCAC
>VZQC01005228.1:3347879-3364772 GCA_009823505.1 Rhizomys pruinosus
GGGGCTGGAGAGATAGCCTAGCGGTTAAGAGCACCGACGCTCTTGCAGAGGACCCGGGTTCGATCCCCAGCACCCACATGGCGGCTGAGAACCGTCTGTAACTCCAATTCCAGGAGAACTCCAGTTCCAGGGGAATCCGAGACCCTCTTCTGACCTCCGCGGCATTGCACGACACGGGTGCACAGACCTGCATGCAGACAGTACATTCATACACATACAAAAAATAAAAATAAAAAAAATAATAATAATCACTTTCAACTAGTGATTAACATTTTTATCACAAACATGGATACAATAAGTTTCAAATGCAAAATTTATATGATTATTCACATAAAACTTATGTTTTAAAAGAAATGTTCACCGTTCAAATAGCTCTTAAAGACCTGTGGTTACCCTCACTTTGTTGGATGTATCACTTCTTGGAAATAATTTGAAAAGGAACAAAGGAATGTAATTTGAGCGATGGAAGAAAATAATTCTAAATTAAAGTGTGATCTTAATTTACTTTTTTGCTAATACCTAGAGAAAGTCTTTTTATACTATTGAATCTTTGATTAATGATTATGGAATCCATTGTCGAGATTTAGAAAAAAGAAATCTTCCTCATTTGAAAAAGTACCATTCTTTTTGTCAGCCTTTGTCTACTGTGGCAAAGTGCCCAATATAAACAATGCAGGGGGACGGTTTACAGGAAGTACAGCCTAATGAAGCAGCTGTGGTAGAACAGAGTTGCTCAACTCAAGGAAATCAATAAGTAGAGTGAGACCAAGAATGAGAACCAGTGATAGTAGGTTGCTTCCTTCTTTGCTGTTCAATGTTGTTTTCAAGCCTGTTAGACATTCAGGGAGGCTTTCAGTTATCTGAGGAAGCACCTATATTGACACCTACAAATATTCCTTACTGAACTCCTAGTCATCTCTTATGTTAATTAAGTTGACAATTAACAAACATTACTACCGACAGTCACAAAAGAGAAGGCTTTTTTTCTTTCTTCCCTTGTCTGTAATGATTAAATATGGAATTGAGAGAATTGGAAGTAGAAGTAGGAGAAATCTTTGTGGTAAAACAGGACTAATGGGGCAGCTTGTTCCTTTAAAAAATAAAAAATAAAATAAAAAATAAAAAGGAGAGGAGACTTTCTGGGGTTTCTGTTTGCTTGTTTTTGACAGTGCCTCCCTAGTTGAAAGCACTATGTGGACCAGTCAGGCCTCAATCTCAGAAATCTATATTCCTTTGCTTCTCCAAGGGCTTGGAGTAAAGGTGCACACCACCACACCAGGGAAGATTTTCTGTTTTTAAATGCCCAGAGGCGAGAAGATATTCTTAATTTATCTTTGACCAAAGGAGCATACCATATTTCATGTAATTGCTTACAAAACCCTCAAATGCCTTTTTTAAATTTTATTTATTTTTGTATGTGTATGAATGTACTGTCTGCATGTAGGTCTGTGCACCCATGTCATGCAATGCTGCGGAGGTCAGAAGAGGGTCTCGGATTCCCCTGGAACTGGAGTTCTCCTGGAATTGGAGTTACAGATGGTTCTTAGCTGCCATGTGGGTGCTGGGGATCGAACCCGGGTCCTCTGCAAGAGCAGTCGGTGCTCTTAACCGCTAGGCTATCTCTCCAGCCCCTCAAATGCCTTTTGCTGATGGATGAATATCACTGCTAATGAATTGCTTGTATAGCCAATTTTCCCCTTTCTCTTTTGATTTTTCATGACTTAGAGTATTTTCTGGCTATATATATATATATATNATATATATATTATGCATGCCGTGGCCTATAGAGTCTTATTTGTCTCCTTAAATATCCTTCAGCATAGGTTTATCCACAAGGCACACCAAGAATCCCACCCTGTAGAGAACTGTCTTTCACTCAGTCAGCAGATAGCGATTTCCAAAAGTTTCTAAGGTTTGGTTAATTTTTCTTGCCCACTTCCCCATGTTTGTGCTGGGATTTTCTCTGGTATGAGCTTACATGGGTCTTATGCATGCTGTCACTGTTGCTGTGAGTTCATATGAGTAAATAACTTGTTGTCTGGAAAAATCTGTTTCTTTGTGGTATTCTGCCACTTCTGGCTCTTACTGTCTTTCTACCTCCTCTTCCAAAATGAGGCCTGAAACTTGGAAGGGAGATGTCCTAATTATGGATAAACAACATTATTCTCTGCACATAATTTTTATTTGGATAACAGTTGTATTTGGATAAAGGTCCAACAGTGAAATTAATAATGATTTAATAACATAGCTCTTGCTTTTCCATATAATATTTTACAGTTTCATTACATACTTACCTGTTTAGAAAATCAAAATATTTGATGTAGATGTGTTCCTAATTTCTCAAAAGTAAATTGATGCCAATTTAGTTAATATTTGGAAGAATCTGTTTGTTTTAATTTTTAGAAAGTAGAATATGGATTTTTCTGGATAAATGTCTTTTTATTAACTTTTGTGTATTTCATATAGAACATCTCAAACAATCTTAATTACCCTTATACCCCCTTCCCCACTGGCACCCTCCTGCAGCATCCCTCCTAGAATTCATACACTCTGTCATTTGTGTTAATTCCTAGAGTGTCTTCTTAGGGTCCGTGAACATTATTTTTTGCACGTTCTTCCTCTGAGGTCTAGTCAGCCTATCTCTGGCATTAAGAAGATCTCTGTCAGCTCTTCCTCATCTGACAACAATCAGCTGGCCAGTAGCTATTCTGCAAAGTCTGGGGTATGGCTGCTGCTCATTTTCCCACTTCCATTCTGGGGTTTGTCTCATTGAGTTTGCATGGATACTAGGCCCTTAACCTTTATCTTGCACAAAAGTTATCTCCAAATGGATCAATGACATCATTGTGAAACCTTAAACTCTGAAATTGTTAGAGGAAAGCTTTGGCATTAACTTACAAGATACAGGTGTAGTAAAGGACTTTCTAAACGGGATATCAGTTGCTCAGAATCTAAGGACAACAATCAACAAATGAGACCACATTAAACTAAAAAGCTTCTGTACAGCAAAAGAAACAAACAAGCAAGTGAAGAGAAAACCCAGAGAATGGGACGAAAATTTCACCAGTGAAACATCTGACAGAGGTTTACTCAAAAAACAATCAAGAAAACAGGAGACCTAACTAAAAGATGGGCTAAGAATTTGAGCATAATATTCTCAAAAGAAGAAAGGAAGATGGCTTATAAACAGGGTAAATAGTGCTCAACATGGCTAATTAGGGAAATGTGACTTAAAGCCACTTTAGATTTCACCTTACCACAGTCATACTGGCTATGATGAAGAGAACAAATGATAAAATTGCTGGAGATGTGGGGAAAGAGGAACACTCATTCACTGCTCGTGCAATAGCAAGCTCATGCAACCACTATGGAAAGCAATGTGGAGATCTGAAAAAAAAAAAAAAAAAAGAAACTAAAAATGAACGTAACATTTGATCGGTTATACTACCCCATATGCCCAAAGGACTCAGGTTCGATTCTCAGCACCCACATGGCAGCTAAGAACCATCTTTGGGCTGGGTGTGGTGGCACATGCCTTTAATCCTAGCTCTCAGGAGGCAGAGACAGGTGGATCTCTGTGAGTTCAAGGCCAGCTTCGTCTACAGAGTAAGTTCCAGGCCATCTGGGGCTAAAGGGACACCCTGTCTCGAGAGAGAGAGAGAGAGAGAGAGAGAGAGAGAGAGAGAGAGAGAGATCCCTATTCAAAATCCCTTGGGACTAACTGACCTCAGTGGACAAGGAACAAAATTGTCACTTAAATCCCTTAGCCAAATTGGTATGGGCGTTAGGTATGGGCATTAAGCATCCAAAAAAGTTAAGTCACACCAATCTGATACTTTTAATTACTGCGTCATAATTAGATAAAACTTGAATAAAAGCCTAAGAAGCCTTGCATAAACATTTACTGGAGGAGGTTTAACACCACAGGATAAGGAGGCAAAGCTGAAAAGAAATTTAAACAATTTTAGTCGTATCTTAGTATAAATGATTTACCAAAAACAGAAGTAGTCCCTTTACTTTCCCAAACCCTGTATCCTGGTTTGTAGTTTTCCAATAACATACATATTGACCAGAATTAAGATGAAAAAAATTTACCAAGTCCATCCTAACTCTCTCCTCTGGGCTGTATTCCACTAATTCAGGGTAGTAAACTGAGATTTCCTCGAGTCAAATTATATTGAAATGGGCAGAATAGATATCAAAAGTAAAACTTCCATAATCGCCGGAGACCAAAAAATATCTTTCAGTTGTCAAAGGTAACAAATTACTTCTCTATGGCCCTTTAATCTGAATCTACAAATGGAAATCCAGTACAACCTCAGAATGGACCTAAAACCATCCACAATCATGTATGGTTATAATCCCATTTAGAACATTACTAAACTGGCTTTAGTATTTATACCATTCCACTCTAGAAACATTTATCCACATCAATCCAGTATATGTATCTTGTTTTCTACTAAACTTTGCAATATTTATACCCATCCAAACAAATGGTGCAATCCCCCCAAACACATCACCACAAAATAAAACCCCAAACTGACCTATAAGTCATGGGGCAGGCTCTAGTCAAAAAAATCTTTCCAGATATTCACAGAAAAGCCTGTCTATCCTCCCCAAAGATGTTCCACCTAGTGATCAAATAGCCCACACACAAAACACAAACGAAGGCTTTGAATTCTTTTTTATATTTTTATTTTATTTTACTTTTTGTTCTTTTTGATACTGGATCTCTCTCTATCCCCACCTGCCTCTGACTCCATAGTGCTAGGATTAAAGGCATGGGCCACCATGCCCAGCTTAGTTTATCTAATATTAACAGCGACTCCTCCTTATTTCTTAGTGCCATTTACTTGTATATTTTTTTTACCCTACTTTCACCTTTGAATAGTATGTATCTTTAAAGGAGAGATGTAAATCTTTCAATGGGCTCTAGAATCCACCCACCATTTATTTTCAGACTCTGTAATTATTGTATATGGGTGGAGAGTATGTTTCCATATTTTAGAATAATATAAAATTAGTGGAAGAAAATGTGAATTCCTAAGCATAAAAAAAAGACTAAGAGAAAGATGCAGGCCAGTTATGGCATAATCTGGGGAGGGGTTGGGGGAAGGTAAAAGGGAATACGCCTAAACTGAATTGAAAAATGATTTCTGAAATACACAAAACATCAGTAAAAGCACTAAAAAATAAAATAAAATAAAAAAAAAGGTGAGATAAGTTTCTTGCAGACAAGAAAAAAAATAAGATGGGTTTTGTTTCGTATTCCATCTTACTAGGCTATGTTTCTTAATTGGAAAATTCACTCCATTAATATTTAAAACTGTTATTGAGAGAATTAAATTGCCTCCAATCATTTTGATTTCTATTGCATTCTTACCCTAAATTTTTATTTCCTTAGTGGTAGTATCATTTGTTTTCTGGTGTTGATTATAGACATCCCTGCCCTCCACTCTTTGTATTGCTTGAATTATTCTCTGCAGGGATGGCTTATTGGAGAGGAATTATTTCAACTTATTTATATAATGGAACATTTTCCTTTCTCCTTCAATTATAATAGACATTTTTGTTTTTGCTGGATAAAATACTCTGGGTTGACATCTATAAAATTTTACCACCGGGAATATTTTAGACCAAGCTCTTCTGCCTTCCATTGTTTGCATTGAGAAAACAGCATTAATACTGATAGGTTTTCCTTTGCAGGTAACTTCTTATTTGTCTTTTCCAGCCCTCAGAATACTTTCTTTGCTTTGAACACCTAGTGTTTTTACTATGATATGACATCTAGAATTTCTTTTCTGGTTCTGTCTGCTTGGTGTTCTGTAAGCTTCTCATACTTGTATAGGTATCTCTCAATTTAATTTGGGAAAAATTTTCCTCTAAAATTCTGTTGAAGACCTGAGCCATATCTTTATCCTGTGAATTTTCTTCCTCTTCTATCTCAATAATTCACTGGTTTGGTCTTTTCATAGTATCCCATAGTTCCTCATTATCCCATTCTTGTGTTTTTTCTTTAATTTTTCATAATCCTTACTTCATTTCTCCAATTCTTCCATATTATCTTTTAATCTTGATATTCTGTTTTCTACTTCATCCATTTTATTATTAAGAGTTGCTCCCATCCTTTCCAGGTTGTTTGTGGAATGTTTTATTTTTTTTTTTCATTTCAACTTGAGTTTTCTTCAATGTTTCTATATTTTTGTAATTTTATTCCACAACTTAATATTGTCCTCTTTCAATTTATCCCTGACTAGTTTTAAGTTTCTGACTTCCTTGTTTATAAGCTCCTTAAATTCCCTCAACTGCTTAATTCCTCTACTCATATTTATAATTGTTTTTTTTTTTGAGATCTGTATCTTGAGATATAGCCAAGGGGTCTTCTCTAGAATGTACTTGAATAGGGATATTAGTATTTGGTGTAGATCTACCTGAGTCTTTCTTTCCTTGAGCTTTAGGTGTCTGGATAGCCTCTACTGGGAGTTATTCCAATGTGAAGCTTGGGTGATTATTGAGCTGACACTGACTTTGGTTAAACTCTGCAGGTGTTTGCTGTCCCCCCCAATTGATGTACAGGTGTGGATACTTTGGGCTCCAAAATCTCAACTCTATACTAACACTGTACAAACCAGTACCATTCTCCCAAACAGCAAACTGTTTTCCCAATGGATTAAGCCAGGCAATACCCAACCCCTGCCAGAGCCCCCCACGTTTGGAGGGCCCCAGGCACTCCAGGTCATGTGTACTGATCAGAACGCATCTGCTACTGTGCAACCTGAGTCCCCTACATCCAAGTAGGGTGAACCACTAATCACCCACCAGGTGATATTTCCTCACAGAACCACTGTACACCACCTGAAATCCACAGACTGGTATTCCAGGCCCAGAGTAAAGCTCAGCCACCACCCAGGCTATCCCTGTTGTCTGCCGATGCCCTCAGGTGATGTCTAGAGTGACAAATTGTAGTCATTAAGGATCCAAAGGCCTTCAGACCACCTCCAATGCATCCCAACGCTCTCGAGGTCCCCTAAGTCCTCCTCCCCAATTTTGCCATTACCTAATCAGAATGCACCTGCATTCCTGGGATCTACTGTCTGTGAAGAGTGTTAGCATATTTTTTTTTCTTTTTAATATAATATTATATTGATGTTTTGTATATGTCAGACATCATTTTTCAGTTCAAATTAGATATAGTCCTCTTTCTCTTCATCCCACCCCACCCCAGATCATGAATTCTGCCATACATGTCCTGCATCTTTCTTTCAGTCTTTTTAAAAGTTTTTCTCAGCAAAGGCTTATGGTTTTGGATAGAATTTAACTATATCAGTCCGTTTTTTGACACAGTCACCTTATGTTGCTGTGGTTTCCCCCCCCAATTGTATTGCTCCAAAATATGCCGATATAAAATCATATATGTGCCAGAATGATGTCCTCCAGGAATAAACTGTATGTTAACTCTGATATATGTTTAGGAGATCACATTTTTCCCTTGAATTCTTCCCTTTAATTTTATATTACTCTAAAATATGAGTATATACCTTACACCCATATACATTAATTACCATGTCTGAAAGTAAGTGGTAAGTTAATTCTAGGTCTTGCTAAGAGATTCACATTATAACATCACAGTTGCTCTCAGATAGAAAGAAATATAACAAAACATTTGCTCAGCTTGCCTTTCAATTGGGGTATTTGGTACTAGCATCCACAAATGAGGGATACCATTCTCCATTTTTTTGGGGGGGATGGAGGGGGCTTTGTTACTTCCCTTGGCATAACAGCTTTGAATTCCATCCATTTACTTGCAAAGTTAATGATGTCATCTTTCTTTACCGCTGCATAGAATTCCATTGTGTAGCTGTACCATATTTTTGTTATCCACCCCTCAGCTGAGGGGCATTCGGGTTGGTTCCAGCTTTTTGCTATTGTGAACAGAGTTGCAATAAACATAGGTTTGTATGTATTTTTGCAGTAGGATGAGTCTTGTACTATACCCAGGAGTGTTATGGCTGGGTCAAGTGGTAGGATTATTTTGAGTCTTTTAAGGGTTCTCCACTCTGCTTTCCACAGGGGTTGTACAGTTTACTTCCCCACCAGCAGTGGATGAGTGTTTCCCTTTCCCTCCAGCCTCTCCAGCATTTGGTGTCTTTTGTTTTCTTGATCGTAGACAGTCTTATGGAGTGAGATATTATCCTAGCATGGTTTTAATTTGCATTTCCTTAATTATTAACGACATTGAACACTTTTTTTGTATTTCATTTTTTATTTTAATTTTATTGTTTTATATTTTTAATTAATTAATTTTATTTATTTCTGTATGTGTGAATGTACTGTCTGCATGCAAGTTTGTGCACCCGTGTCGTGCAGTGCCGTGGAGGTCAGAAGAGGGTGTCAGATTCCCCTGGAACTGGAGTTCTCCTGGAATTGGAGCTTCAGACGGTTCTTGGCCGCCATGTGGGTGCTGGGGATCAAACCTGGGTCCTCTGTAAGAGTGGTTGGCGCTCTTAACCACTAGGCCATCTCTCCAGCCCAACATTGAACACTTTTTAAAATGTTTCTTTACTTACTCACTGGTGAAGTCTCTGTTCAGCTCTATACTCCATCTTTTGAGTGAGTCATTTGTTTTCTTATTTGTTTTTTTCAGTTGTTTATATTCTGGAAGTTAATATTCTTTCAGATGTATCACTAATGAAGGTTACCTCCCACTCTGTGGGTTTTTTCTTCATGTCCTTGATTGTTTCCTTCCTGTACAGAAGTGGGGTTTTCGGGGGGGTCTTTTTTGAGACAGGGTCCCCCTTTAGTCCCAGCTGGCCTGTTATGCACTATGTAGACCAGGCTGGCATTGAACTCACCTAAATCCACCTGTCTCTGCTTCCCAAGTGCTGTGATCAAAGGCATGTGCCACCATACCCAGCTACAGAAGCTTTTGAGTTTGATGACGTTCCACTCAACAGCTGTTGACCTTTTTTCCTGGTGGGTTGCTGTTTGATTTAGAAAGTCTTTTCCTACTCCTATGTCTTATAGATTGCTACCATCTTTTTCATCTAACACTTTCAGAGTTTCTGATTTCAAATTGAGGTCTTTGAGCCACTTAAACTTGATTTTTTTCCTTTTTTTTTAATTGATGCTTTGTGTATTTCATACAACATTTTCCAATTCAGTTCAGGCATATATCCCCTTCCCTTCCCCCCACCCCACCCCTACCCATCCCAGATCATGCATTCTGCCGTAAGTTTTCTGCATCTTTCTCTGCTTTTTTGTTTTGTTTTTTTCATTTTTTTAAACAATAAGTGATAATTTGTGAGTACAAGCATCCTTCATGTAAAACCAATTTGCAAGAAGTTGTGCCCAAACCCACACAGCTCATGGGTCCCACCATCCACCGGGGGGGGGGGGCTTGTATATTCAATCAAGCTGATCAAATGAGTGTCCACAAAAACAGACCAGTTGAACTTGAATTTTGTACAGGGCAAGAGGCAGGGGTTTAATTTTGTTCTTCAACATTTGGTGATCCAGTTTTGCCAGCACCATTTGCTGAAGATGCTTTCTTTCCTCCAATGAGCTTTTTTGGCCCCTTTATCGAATATGAGGTGGCTGAAATTGTTTGAGCTCAACTTCAGATCTTCAATTTTGTTCCATTGTTCACCGGGTCTGTTTTTGTACCAGTATCATGCTGTATTTATGACTATAGCCCTGTAACAAAGCCTGAGGTCTGGTAAGATGATTCCCCCTGTATTGCATTTTTCACTCAGGGTCGCATTAAATATTTGGGGTCTTTTGCCACATGAATTTAATGATTTTTCCCCAAGTCCATGAACAAAATCAGGGAGGTTTCTATTGGGATTGCATTGAATATGTATATTAATTTGGGTAGAATGGACATTTTTACAATATTATTTTCTCCAATCCATGAGCATGGGAGGTTGTTCCATCTTTTGATGTCATCTTCAATCTACTTCTTCAGGGGTTTAATTTTTTGTTGCAGAGGATCTTTGGTGTCTTTTCTTAGGTTTGTTACCAGGTATTTGAAAATTTCAGAGGTCTATAGAATTTATCTTAATCATCCATTCTCCACCCTTTATCTCAAACTTCCACTGAGGAATGAGAAATCAATCAGTACCAGCCCCCCTCAGTACCTCTCAGTTTTATTATTTTTTTCAGAATCAAAGTTAATTCACTGGGAATTTCATATGCTGTTTAAATACTCTACTACTGAGCTGTATCACCAAGACCTGGAGGTCATTTTAGGTATGAATCACAAATGGAAAAATATACACCTGGAATTTGGGGAACATGTTCCTTTGGATAGAAAAAAAGGGGGAAATGAGAAGGCCAGTTTGCCAGAGGCTTTCTTTCTTTCTATGTGAATGCTGGCCACCATGATGTGAACTGCTTTGCTTGACCATAACTTTTGAGGATGATGCACTAACCACTCTAAATGTCTGAGCTAAACTAAATTCTTCTTTAAGTTTAATACATTAGGCATCCCATCTTAATCACAGAAAGCCTGACTAACATATTTATCAAATATTCTCTACAAAACAGCTGTTAGTTGTTTTTTTAATGATGTCAGTGGCATTTTTTAAACTGTATTTTACCCCCAAATTATAAAGGCTAAATTTTCACCTGTATATAGATGCTAGGTTTGATATTTAGATATATTTGTATCATTTGGAATACCCCTGGAGATTAAGAAACTAGTAAGGAGCCATGGAGGCAGGATGGTTTCTTGTTAGGGAAGTGAGATAATGACCAATGATATAAAGAGAGAAAATGTTGTATTCTGTGTGTAGGGTAGAGGAGGGAATAGGGGAAGAGATAACTAACACCAAAGCCTTTGAAAATAACCATATAGATACTACTGATCTAGAAGCTCTCTGAAATACATGCAAATTGAGTTACTCTATAATGGGGGGGATTCAGTACACCAACTAAACAATACATCATACTAAATAAAATCTGCAGTGCCAGGAATTGGTACCTCTTTTTGAGTTGTTGACAATTGGAATAATGTAGAACCTCAAATATTATAAGTTATTTTCTTGGCTCTTGATTACCTTTCAGAACATTGCAGCTGATCCCCGCTGGTGAAGACAATACATACTCGAGTTATAAAACATGGAGAAATCATGAGGGTACTGATTTTCATTCCTACTGGTTAGTTGTCAAGGTTCTATGCATGCCAGCAGAAGGAAAAGTTAATTATCAGTCTAACCAGTCTGTGTACTCTATGAGCTACAGTAACATCTGGCCTGTCACCTTATGGCTACTAGTGCAACAGTAGCACAAATGTTACAGAAGTAAACAATCATTTTCTGATTGGCTTTCTTGCCCAGTGAACAGTACAAAACTAATAACTGGAACTATTATTGAAGTCGGGAACCTGTGACTTGATAGGTCATGGCCCCTAGAGGAGAAACTGCTACTAATATTCTAGTAAACGGACATAGAATTAAGTTTCTTATTGGTATTCCCAAAAATCAGTGTATCTATTAGTACTCATCGCAGAAACGTCTTGCAGTAGAAGGCAATTAACACAGAGATCCAGAATTAGTCAACATGTAGAGAATATGTGACTGTGGAGTGCTCAGTCCTAAATTTGAAATTTATGTCACATCCCTTCCCTCTTTCCCCCTGCCCCATAGCTCAATGATCTTTGGTAAAGGGTCAGGAATATTTTAAAAACTAAAGACTGTGGATGACTGAAAAGAACCTGCTTTCAGACAGCAGGGTACTTCCACATATGAATTCACAGTAATTGTTACGGCATGCACATGACCTGCCTAAGCTTAAAGAATACAAATTTCCAGTCTGGAATGAAGGACGTGAGCATAATATCCAACCAACAACTAAGGATGTATTGACATTTGATGGCCTCTGGAAGAGGAAAGGTCAATATTTTTAAGTCTATGCCCTCTATTGGGTCAACTACAGTGTATGGAAATATCCACAATCACAAGTAGGTGCAAAGCATATATTGGACTGATGGGGATAAGGAAAAGGAAACAAAGTTGGGTGGGTAGGATGGTGGGGTGAATTTGAGAGGAGTTCAGACAGGCAGACTATGATCCAAATATTTTGTATGAAGTTCTCAAACAATTAACATGAATATTTAAATGTTTTCATGGTGTTTTTCATTTTACATGACACTGTTACTCAAAAACATCTTCATATAACTATATATTATAAATCGAGTATGTTCCGGCATTACTTTGTACTCATCCTTTCACTACTTGCCATTAATAACCTTTGTTCTCATATCCTAGACAGTTCTACTTCTACCCTCAGGTCACATCCATATATGTGAATTTATGTATCTATATAAAATCTATGAATCTCAAATGTGACTATGAATCACAAATGTAACTAGCTTAACTCACTTTATATGATTAATTTCAGTTGTACACATTTCCCTCCAAATGATGTAACTTCATTTTTCATGTCTTGAGAAAAAATCAGTATATATCATGTTTTTATCTACATATCATATTTTTATATATCCCTCTGCTATTTGACAGCTAGGCTCTTTCTATAATAGGTATTAGTAGTAGAGGCATAACAACATTGATGTGCATGTATCTGTGCCATATGTTGACATCAAAGAAGATATGCATAAACTTGTAGTAATGTATACTACACTTGATTATGATTTATTTGGAAATCTAGATGTCTCTTTGGTTAGTCTATGCCCCATACACAATGATTTCATGTTTCTCCAGAGCCTGAGACTGTGATCCCATTTGGAAACATGTGCTTTATTACTGAAAATTAGTTAAAGTTCTATGGACAAAATTATCTAAGATCTAAGGGAGGCCATACTGGTTTCACCTTATAATGACTAAGAAAATATGATACAGGGATAGAGAGTAGAAAATACGGGATGCAGAGACTCAAAGCAACAACCAAAATAGGAGGAACTTTCTGTGCCCATCAGTAGCTAAGTATTTGATTAGAAAAATTAAAATCGTACAGACAAATGACAGAGGCACATTAAAAGGCCAGTCAAGATGTCATGAGGAATCTGTGTTCAGTTAAAAAGCCTTCTTCAAAAGAAACTTTTGACCTTGCTCAAGCTGTACATATTTTCCCCAGAAATATTAAAGTCTTACCAGGCCAAAACTATCTACATATGGTATTCTAGGCATTGGGGTCTACAAACACAGAAGACTCCAATGTGATAACTAATGCCATCTCCCCATAAATTCCCTTCAATTTCCAAAAGTATACTGGTTCTTTTCCTCCTGCCTCCATCCTTCTGAACTACTTGATCATTATCCTTTAAATTACTCAGTCTGTTACTTTTACAAGACAGATGACTACATTTTCTGTACTAATCTAAAATTTTCACAAATAATGCCATCCCTTTCTCCAATTGTGTTTCTTGCTTTTAAAATGTGTTTGAAATTTGGATGTCTTCAAAGAACAAGTCAGGTATGTGAAATTTGTTTATCCAAAGTTGCATCTCTGTATAACCTAAATGATTTCTCTGTTGTTGTTGTTTTTCCCAGTGTTTTTGAGACAGGGTCTCCCTGTTGCCCCAGCTGGCCTGGAACTCACTCCGTGGACCAGGATGGCCTTGAACTCACAAAGATTCACCTGCCTCTGCCTCCCAAGTGCTAGGATAAAAGCTGTGCTCCACCACGCCCGGAGATTTCTGTTACTTAACTTGTGCCTCAGTTCCTCATTTGGATCAACAGAGTCATGTGATGGCTTATGTCTCAGAATTTCAATGAAATTATGAGTGGTCACCTTGACTTTGACTTGTGCACTCCTGAAGTTTGAATGAATAAACTATTTTTAATAAAATTAAATTTATTATTGTAATGTGTGTGAAAGAGTGTGCATGATTTTGTTTGTGAGAGAGAGAGAGAGAGAGCAAGAGAGGGAGATAGAGTGAGAGAGAGAGACACCTAAAAACAATGTGGGAGAGACAGATTATGTGTGTGTGTGTGTGTGTGTGTGTGTGTGTGTGTGTGTGTGTGAATGCATGTGCACCACAAGAGATAATGTGAAGGTAAGAGGACAACTTTGTGGACACAGTTTTTGCCATCAAACTCAAGTTGTCATGCTTGCGTTAAAAGAGCCTTTAACTACTGAGCCAATTTGCAGGCCACAAATAATAATAATAATAATAATAATAATAATAATAATAATAATAATAATTTATTTTTGTACATGAAAGTTTTGCCTGCATGTATGTAAGTGCATTGACCATGGAATCAGGTCCTCTATAACTGAAGTTACAGTTAGTTCTTATCTGTCATATGGGTGTTGGGAAACAAAACTGGGTCCTGTGTAAAAGCTGTTAGTGTGTTTCAAACCCTAAAACTGTTTTGGAATTAACCTAGAGTTTATTTTCAGAGGTCATGATTTTGGTATATCTGCAGCATCCAGATTTTGGAATGATATAAATTGGAAGGAGTGACAACAAAAAAGACTGGGTCAAAGAACTGACTGAAACAGTAAACATATGCCCCAAACAGTAAACTTCACCATCGAAAAATATTAAAAAAAAAACCCTGAGAAAAAGATGAAAGACATGTATGGCAAACTGCATGAGCTCTGGCAGGGATGGGGCAAGGAAAGGGAACTGATCTAAACTTGCTTAAGAAATGTATGAAATACAGAAAACTTAAATTAAAAAAAAAAAAAAGAACGGACCGAAACAGTAAAATTCTGCCCAAAACAGTAAACTTCTGTATCAAAAAAATTAAAAACGTCTAAGAAAAATATGCAAGACATGTATGGCAGAATTCAGGAGCTCCGGAGGGGTGGGGGGAATGGAAGGGGGAATGGGTCTAAATTTGGTTAAGAAATGCTATATGAAGTGTGCAAAAGTTCAATAAAATTAAGGACAAAAAGCTGTTAGTGCTCTTAACTGCTGATCCATTTCTCTAGCCCGTAAATTATTATTTTTAAACTATCCTGGTTGTGTGGTACATTGCCACATCAACAGGAAGGAACTATCACATTTGACATTT
The DNA here is from genome assembly GCA_009823505.1 of Rhizomys pruinosus. Lineage (NCBI taxonomy): Eukaryota > Metazoa > Chordata > Mammalia > Rodentia > Spalacidae > Rhizomys > Rhizomys pruinosus. The sequence continues at coordinate 3,362,861 of VZQC01005228.1, forward strand.
GATATGTCAAAATTAACTCTTTTGTATTTAACTCCCTCTATTGCCTGGAAGTTTCATCTTCTCCTTTGACCTATCACTTGAGAAATTTCAACATGAACCAAGAGCATTTATGAATAATCATTTTATTTATTCTACTGCCAACAAATGTTTAGGACTCTGTAGTTTTAGACTGTTGCATCATGTATATTGAGATCTGTGTCCTTAGTGCTCACATAAAACAAAATTAAAAGGAAAAAGAAAGAATCAAAACTTCATTTTCACAGTGAAATTAAAGAACTATTGATGTTTTCTGAGCTGATCTCTTTTTATTGCTGTTCAATTTCAACTTCACTAAATTGCATGTGACATTACAAAAGCATGCCTCTACCCACAATGTATATCTGGACATAAAGCTGAGCTTTTGCTTGATTAACTAAACATATGTGATGATATTTAATGCGGGGTATACTTTTGAATTGAGCAACTGAGAGAGAATTTTGTCTTAGTGCCCTGGTGCTGTTACTTCTTGACCTACACATTACCCTCTTAAAAATGATTGTAGCTGCAATTCAAAACTTTCCATGATACACACAAGTATCATGCTAATGTTATGAAGGAACAATAGAATAAAAACTTTGATGCAGATCTGGAGTCTTTGAAATCCTTGATGTGTAAAGATCTGTTTTAAATGTGAAAGGCTATAGAGAGGGCTTAGTGGTCAAGAGCAGTAACTGCTATAAGACAACGCATCCCGTTTCAGTTTCTAGCACCTATGTGGCAGGAGTACTGTCTGTAACTCCAGTTCAAGGGGACATGGTGCTCTCTTCTGGCATTTTCCGGGACTGTATGAGATTGGTGCACATACATACATACAGGCAAAATACTCGTAGACATAAAATTTAAAAATTAAGTTAAATTTAAAGCATCATGTTTCAATAACTTTCATTTACTTTCTCACTGAGATCCTTAGTAATAAAATACATAAATTATAAAAAGATGATACAATAATTCAATATGTTTCTATTTTGGCCAACAAATTTCCCCAGTAATTAATATTTAAAGGCAACAAATATTATATCTTGTTTTGTATGGTCTAAGCATCCAGATGTGCCTTGATTGTGGTGGAAGAATATATGTGTGCCCAAGTCTCCCAAAAGACTACAATCATGTTATCATCTAAAGGTCCTTTTAAGGGACAGTTTCACTTCCAAAAATGCAGAACTGTTCAAGGTATGCTGTTTACTAAATATGTAAGTTCCTTGTCATATGGGGCTTTACATAGGGCAGCTCAAAACATGGCAGTTATCTTCTCACAGAGTGAAGAAGACAAGGAGAGCTTAAGGGTTCACACATATCCAAGCTCTTGGTGATATATTTTTATTAGTGAAATCCTATTATATCTCCTATATTTACTTGTTTAGAGGAGAGACACAAGTGCGGTCCCATACTGAGAAAGAGGGCATGATACAAGTGCATGAATATCCAGAGGCATAGATTTCACCGGCTATACATGGGTAAAATGTCATATACCTTTTCTAGAGTCATTATATTTCTTTTTTTTTTAATTTTATTTATTTTTGTATGTGTATGAATGTACTGTCTGCATGTAGGTTTGTGCACCTGTGTCGTGCAATGCCGCGGAGGTCAGAAGAGGGTGTTGGATTCCCCTGGAACTGGAGTTTCTCCTGGAATTGGAGTTTCAGACGGTTCTCAGCCGCCATGCGGGTGCTGGGGATCCAACTTGGGTCCTCTGCAAGAGCAGTTGAAGTCGGGCGTGGTGGCACACGCCTTTAATCCTAGCACTCAGGAGGCAGAGGCAGGCGGATCTTTGTGAGTTCAAGGCCAGCCTGGTCTACAGAGTGAGTTCGTGAGTTCCAGGTCAGCTGGGGCTATAGGGAGACCCTGTCTCGAAAAGACCAAAAAAAAAAAAAAA
>VZQC01005228.1:3369539-3391642 GCA_009823505.1 Rhizomys pruinosus
AGATGGCCTAGCGGTTGGGAGCGCCGACGCTCTTGCAGAGGACCCGGGTTCGATCCCCAGCACCCACATGGCGGCCGAGAGCCGTCTGAAACTCCAATTCCAGGAGAACTCCAGTTCCAGGGGAATCTGACACCCTCTTCTGACCTCCGCGGCATTGCACGACACGGGTGCACAAACCTGCATGCAGACACTACATTCATACACATACAGAAATAAATAATGTTAATAAAAAAAAAATGGTAAGGTAAGCTACATAGGGAATAGTGTCATGCACATTCGGGCTGGGTCTTGCCACATCAATTAAGTCAACCAAGGCAATCCCCAACACACATGTCCACAGAACAAACTGATCTAGAAAATACTTCTTCAGCATTTTTTCCCTAATGATAGCATTGCTGACTATGATGAGAGGGAATATTAAAGTACTTTTAGACTACAAATGCTAATGTGGATGTGGGGGGAAGGAGAATACTTGTACACTGTTGCTAGAAGTATAAATTAGTGCAGTCATTCTAGAAATCATTTGGGAGATTTCTCAGAAAACTAGAAATAGGTCTACCATATGATCCAGTTATACCATTCCTGGACATGTACTTGAAGGACATCATACCTTACTTCAGAGATATTTGTACATCCATATTTATTGCAGTTCTATTCATAATACCTAAGAAATTGAAAAAATCTATATATCCATGATATATAGATAATGAAAATGTGCTATATTTACACAATGGTGTTTTATTAAGATAGTATAAAAAACAAAATTATGAAGTTTTCATGTAAGTAGATGGAACTGGAAAAAAATGGTACTGAATGAGTTTAACCAGGCACCAAAGGATGAATGCTGCATGCTGACTTTGATTTGACCTTCCTAGCTTCTAATCTTTTGTTTTTCTGTGTTTAAGATGAAGTGCAAGTTGAAGCTAAGAATCTAGAAACAGACCATTGATTTAGGGATGCATTAGGGAGGAGATAATAGTAGATTATAGGTGAAATGAATGTACAGAGAAGGAATACTGTGGGCAAAATGATTCTAGCAGGTAGTTAATGATGGGGATAGGGAAACACAGAGTCAGAGCACAGCTTCTCCAAAAGGAGCTGTGTATAAAGAAGCTACTTTGAATCTATGATTGTGCAACTGATATGCAAATGTAATAAGAAAGGATAGCAGAATGCATGCCACATGAAAGGGAGGAATACAGGAAGATTTAAGCAGGGATGGGGACAAGTATGTAGGGGAAAGAATGCATTAAGAAGCATCATAAAAACCCTACTAGATTGTGAATGTCGTGGTTTAAATTAATATATTTATGTCCCCATAGGTTCTAAATATTTGACCACTTTGTCTCTAGTTGGTGGCATTTTTTAAGGAGGAAGCACATCACAGGGGGAGGCTTTGAGAGTATGTAGTGTCTCTCTCTCTCTCTCTCTCTCTCTCTCTCTCTCTCTCTCTCTCTCTCTCTCTCTCTCTCTCTCTCTCTCTCTCTCTCTCTCTCTCTCTCTTCTGTGCCTGTTTGAAAATGTCAGCACTCAATGTGATTCTGCACTGTCTTTTGACATCTCCTGCCATGCCTACCACGCCATAAAGGACTCTTATCCCTCTAAAACTATAAGCCACTAAAAATCTTCCTTCTAGAAATTGTATTGGTTATGATGTTTTGTCACAGCAACAGAAAAAGTAAATAAAAGATAATTATGTGTTAAAAGAATTTTGGGGATACAGCGATGGCTGAGCATTGAACGGCACTGGCTGCTTTTGAAGAGGCCTGGTTCAAATCCCTGAACCTACAGGGTAGCTAATACCATATACAACTCCAGCTCCAAGCCATGTGACACCATCTTCTGACCTCCATGGGCATTCAATGTACAACACAGGCACACTTACATCCATGCAGTTAATACACTCATACACATAAAATAAAAGTAATAAATAAAATATTCAAAACTATTTTAAAGAAATTTGAACAGATAACCCACAATAGTGAACAAATTTGCCTTAAAAAGACATGGTCTAGTAAATTGAAATCGCATTGTTAGGTATAGGTTATTTCCTTTGCTGGTCAATTTATCAACTGAATACAAACTTCATTCTTCTCAAAACAGGGAACCTCATTTCATAAATTTTCTCCAGCAGACTGGCCCATGGGCATGACTGTGAAGCAATTTCTTAATTACTTATTGATAGAAGAGGGCCCAGTCAACTATGGGTGGTACTACCCCTAGAAATGTGGGCCTAGGCTGTAAAAGATATTTGAGAAACCCAGGGGAAGCAATAAAGTGAGCAACATTTCTCCCGTGATCTGTGCTTCAGTTTCTGCCTTCAGATTTGTTCCTTGAATACCCACCTAGTCTCTGTTAAGTGGTACAGTGTGACTTCAGAGTTGTAAAATGAAATAAACACTTACTTTCTTGAATTGCTTTTGGTCATGGTCTTTATCACAGTAAGAGAAATTCGCTGAATACTTTCCTAAAGGATTTTGTTCATGCGGGTTCCACATGGACCCTAAAAATATAGGCTATTGTCATTTATCTTTGTTGACCACAATAAATAGATGGTAAGACCCTATTATTGAAAATGCAGCACAACTCAGTTTTGTGTAACTCTCCTCCAGATGACTAGCTTTCAGAGTGCTAGAGGTGCTAGAGAGAGTGCTGAGTGAGAAAACACATCAACAGTCTCATCCAGCATTCTCCCTATGTGCTATAGCACCAACTTTCCAGGCAAGAGTTACCCATTGGTGGAGTAGTGACAAGATTGCTTACAAGGATGATTAACCATTCTTTAAAAATGTATATATTTTATTTAATTTTTGTACATTTCATATAAATCATCTTTTTTAATATAATAATTTTATTGATGTTTTGTATATTTCAGATATCATTTTTCAGGTCAATTTAGACATAATCCCCTTTGCCTCCCCGCCCACTCCACCCTAGGTTATGCATTCTGCTATAACTGTCCTGCATCTTTTTCTCAGTCTTTTTTTATGTTTGGGAATTCACATTTTCCTCCTTTAATTTTATATTACTGTAAAATATGGATACAAACTTTCTACCCAAGTACAGTCATTACAGAGTGTGAAAATAAGTGGAGTGTTAATTCTAGAGCCCTTTAAGAAATTTACATTATAACAACATAGTTGCTTTCAGATAAACAGAAATATAACAAAAATGCTGTTCAGCTTGCCTTTCAACTGGGGATTTGGTGTTAGCATCCGCAAATGAGGGAAACCATTGGCCTTTTGTTTTTCTGGGACTGTGTTACTTCATTTAGCATAATGGCTTCAAGTTCCATCCACTTACCTCCAAAGTTCATGATGTCATCTTTTTTTAGCGCTGAATAGAACTCCATTTTATATATGTACCACATTTTTGTTATCCACTTCTCTGTTGAAGGGCATGTGGGTTGGTTTCAACTCTTCACTACTGTGAAAAGAATCTTGTTTGACTACCAACCTGGGAAGAGAGTATCAAGTTCGTGGTTGGAATTTGGCTGGACAGAAGTCTATCCTCTAGCATCAGGGACATGTGAAAGAAGATCCTGGAGGTAGTTCGAGGTGGAAAGTGGAGGTGAACATGATCAAGACTTTTAAAGAAAAATTTTAACAAACTCTTATGAATATGTGAATGAGCTAAGTTTTCTCCATATTTAAAAAAATAAAAATGCATAATTACATAAAAGTCTTTATAACCAGGTAATTCTAGGTTATAAAAAATATCCATTAAAGTTAAACAGCCCCACACACTATATTTCTTAGGAAAAGAATAAGAGCAAGCACAATGTCATATATATATTTATATATACTAGATAGATATTTATATAATATATATATTATATAAATATAATATAGCCCCGGATGAAACCTAGTAATTTCATAATGCTAACTTTAAATAAAATTAATTTGTTCTTTTATGCCGTCTTAAAGATTCTATAAGAGACAGCTATTCCTAGGGCAGTTTTTTTCTTCTGCCCAGGAGATTCAGGAAACTATTCATTCTTTTTTATTAAACTCTCAATCGTGCGTAATCCTTTATACCCCCTTCCGCATTGGCACCCTCGCACAACCTCCCATTGGAGTTCAGAAAATCTTCCATTTGTATTAAAGTCTACTGTGTCTGGGGTCTGGAGAGATATGTGGCTCAGCAGTGAGAGCACTGACTACTCTTGCAAAGGACCCGAGTTTGTTTTCCAGCACCCAGCATGTGGCTAAGAACCATCTAGGAGGCCTGGGTGTGTGGTACAATGGCTTTAATCTAAGGACTCATGAGGCAGAGACAGGTGGGTCCTCTGGGTGAGTTTGAGGCCCACCTGGGCTACATAGTGAGCTGCCAGAGGCCAGCCTGGGACTAAAGGCAGCCCCTTATCAAAAAAGTCCATTATGTCTGATGATCCCCAGATTTCCTCAGTGCAAGTTCAAATCCTTGTGCAAAACAATCACTTGCTGTAGTCACAATAAATAAATAGATGACTAAGTNTATATATATATATATAGCCAGGATGAAAACTAGTATTTCATATGCTAACTTTATAAAATTAATTTTTCTTTTATTCCTTCTTAAAGATTCTATAAGAGACAGCTATTCCTAGGGCAGTTTTTCTGCCCAGGAGATTCAGAAACCTATTCATTCTTTTTTATTGAACATCTCAATCAGTCGTAATCACCTTTATACCCCCTTCCGCATTGGCACCCTCGCACAACCTCCCATTGGAGTTCAGAAAATCTTCCATTTGTATTAAAGTCTACTGTGTCTGGGGTCTGGAGAGATGGCTCAGCAGTTAAGAGCACTGACTACTCTTGCAAAGGACCCGAGTTTGATTTCCAGCACCCACATGGTGGCTAAGAACCATCTTAGGCTGGGTGTGGTGGTACATGCCTTTAATCCCAGCACTCAGGAGGCAGAGACAGGTGGGTCTCTGTGAGTTTAAGGCCAACCTGGTCTACATAGTGAGCTCCAGGCCAGCTGGGACTAAAGGCAGCCCCTGTCTCAAAAAAAGTCCATTATGTCAATTTATTATCCCCAGATATTCCTCAGTGCAAGTTCAAATCCTTGTGCAAAACAATCACTTGCTGTAGTCACAATAAATAAATAGATGACTAAGTGAATGATATACCATCCTTGAAAATCAAGCATCCACATATATTTTTGACATATTAAGGGGATTTCCTTTTTATTATTAATTTTATTTATTTCTGTGTGTGTATGAATGTACTGTCTGCATGTAGGTTTGTGCACCCGTGTCGTGCAATGCTTTGGCGGTCAGAAGAGGGCGTCGGATTCCCCTGGAACTGGAGTTCTCCTGGAATTAGAGTTTCAGACAGTTCTCGGCCACCATGTGGGTGCTGGGGATCGAACCTGGGTCCTCTGCAAGAGCAGTCGGTGCTCTTAACTGCTAGGCTATCTCTCCAGCCCCCTAAGGGAATTTCTTAAGGTCAAGTTTACACATCCCCTTGCAGTTGCCTTTTATTCCATTATAATCTTGTTCTATGTTATGTATATAATGGTCTTATATCAGAAAGATGCAACCTTCTCTACTACATCCTATATAAAGGTGGGAAATCCTGGAACTGGTATTTACAGTGTATTATTCAGAATAGAAGTAACAGCTGAGACAATAAACATTAACTTCTTGATGTTTGGACCCATGGCTTGTTCAGACAGTCTAAGGAGATTCTGCAGAAGTTCTTGACTCCATGCAGTCATTCAAGAAACTGGGATTTCTGCATCCAGTGGCTGAATCAGATACTAGAATTTGGAGATCCTCTACTAGATCTGTAGGCTCAAGATAGTAGGTGAGGGGAAAAAACACAGCAAATGGGGATTTACTAGTAAGGTTTCAAGGGAGCAGGGATGAAAATATGCCCAGATATCCCTGTCCACATCTTTTTTACAAGAACTTACATAACTGTAATGAAATGTGGATAATACAGATTTTTTTCCTATGTGCTGAGGGAGTAAAAACATGGACTTTTATATGTATATTACTGGCTTAAATAATAACATCATGAATGTAAAAGTCTTGCCTGTAAAAAATATAACAATCTGGGCTGGAGAGATGGCCTAGCGGTTAAGAGCGCCGACCGCTCTTACAGAGGACCCGGGTTCGATCCCCAGCACCCACATGGCGGCTGAGAACCGTCTGAAGCTCCAGTTCCAGGAGAACTCCAGTTCCAGGGGAATCCGAGACCCTCTTCTGAACTCCGCGGCGTTGCACGAACACGGGTGCACCAAACCGGCATGCAGACAGTACATTCATACACATACAGACATAACATAAAATTCAAAAAAAAACTATTATATAATATATAACAATCTATGGAAGTTTATACAATAAAAGAGGAAATTTAAAAATATAGCTGTCAACCGAAAATTAAAAAATAAAGTTAAACATCATAAGAGGTTAGATGTATATTTTAAATGGGTGGGACACAAACAAAGAAAGGGAGTTTGTGGATTCACTTTCCTTTAACATACTGACTGATGTATTATTGTATTGATTATCTTTATTTTAAAACTTTATGTCAATATCATAACTGATATAACATACATTAAACATAAATAAAATATTAGACAACAGAATATATAAAATTGTGCATTATTTTAGAAATCCTAGATATGCTCTCTTGAAGCTGTTTGACCAAGTTTCCCATGGAATTTCAAACATTACCAGGCATTGCATCTGCTCTTGGATACAAAATAGAACTTGATGGTAAACCCCTGTGGTGGTTTAAATGAGTGCCCCCCATAGGCTTTGGGTGTTCAGAAATTTGTCTCCATTTGGTGGCACTGTTTTTGGAGGTCTTAGAAGGTGTAGCCGTGCTAGAGGAAGTATGTCACTGGGGGCAGGCTTAGTGAGCTTAACGAGCCTCGTGGTCTCCAGTCGCCCTCTCTCTTCTTCCTGTGCTCATTGCGAGATGTGACCCTCGGTTTGCTGCTCCAGTCTGCAGCCGCCATGCCTCCTGCCACAATGGACTCTAATTCCCTGGAACCATCAATCATAAGCTCAAATAAACTCTTCCTTTTATAAGTTCCTTGGTCATGGTGTTTTATCACAACAACAGAAAAGTGACTAATACAACCCTTATGCTGAAACAACTACATGCATGGGTAGTAGAATAAATAAGGTGCAGTAGTGCTGGTGCTGACTTTAGAACCTCATCTCTATTGGCTAACTTTCACAGTATTGGAAAGTGCTCTCCATGCATGCAATCAGAAGGAAAAAAAAAATCATCAACCTTACCTAGCTATGAATCTTGTAAACTGCAACAACAAATAGTCTGGCAAAATATCTCTACCTATGTAATAGTGGCACAAAAGTTATGGGGTAACAAACCACTTTCTTTTTTTTAACTTTATTTCTTTATTATGTGTATGAATGTACTATCTGCTTGTAGGTTGTGCACCTGTGCTGTGCAATGCCACGGAGGTCAGAAGTGGGTGTCAGATTCCCCTAGAACTGGAGTTAAAGACAGTTCTCAGAGCAGATGGTGATTAACATAGAAACTCACAACTAGTCAACATGCAGAGAAGAGACTGCAGAATGTTGATTCTTGAATAAGGCACCCATATCAAACTTCTGCCTCCCAAAGCTGGCTCAGGGATCATTGCAGAAGAAGTGACAGAAAGATTTTAAGACTCAGAGGTGGTGGATGACCACAGAAATGGTGAGAGCAGGCACAATTCCCATGCAAGCTCAAAGCCTGAAAAAAATCCAAGGATGTACGTGGGGAAATAGGTAAGAAACTCCAACTCAACCTAAGGAAAATTTGGCAACTGATGCATACTAGGAGGGGAAAAACTGTCTCTTTCAAGGATGGAAGTCTTGGTAAGTTACAGGATCTATGTGATGAACCTACAGTGAATGACATTTGTTAACATCAATTGGACATTATGTGCAATATATATATTAGGAAGTAAGGAGAGTTGCAGTTTGGGAACGTATCTAAATACCATCATATTATATTGTACAGAAATTGCAAAACTCAATGTATTTACCAGTTTAATAAAACAATGACGATGCCATTTTTTAATAATAAAGTTTTAATATAAGGAAGTAACTCACTAGTGGAGTGCTTGCCTGACATTCATGGAGACTTGGGTTTAAGTTCCAGCAACTCAAATAATAATAATAATAATGTTTCAGTGGATAAGCCTTGTCTTAGCAAAAGCCACATAGTCAAATTTGATATTGCTTATAACAAAGATCAAGACATTAAAATAAAAATGATGTTTTGTGGAGATCAAATTTTTGTTTAGTACATTTACTTCTTTGACTTAGTTTTTTTTTTTTTTTTTTAGAAAAAAACCTTTATCATTTTATATGAAAACACAGGAATTTTAGTATGCTATGTTTTTATTGATATTTTGTATATTTCACACATCATACATCATTTTCAGTCCAATTTGCATACATTCCCCTCTCCCTGCCCCTCCCCCACCCCAGTTTATGCATTCTGTCATACATGTCTTGCATCTTTCTTTTAGTGTTTCCAAGGATATTTTTCTGCACAAGCTTGTTGTTTTGGGCAGAATTCAACTGTATCAGTCATTTCTTCATATGTGTCAAAATTATGACCTCCGGGAATAAACTGTGTTGATTTCAAAAGATGTTTTGGGGTTCACATTTTCCCCTTTAATTTTATATCACTCTAGAATAAGAGTACATATCTTCCACCCATATACAGTAATTACAATGTCTGAATATAAGTGGTAGGTCCATTCTAGAACACTTTAAGTGACTCACATAACAGAATAGTTGTTTTCAGATTCAAAGAAATATAATAATAAAGTTTCTCAGCTTGCCTGCCACCTGGGGAGTTGGTGTTAGCATCCTCAAATGAGGGAAGTCATTCTTATTTATTTATTTATTTATTTATTTATTTATTTATTTATTTTTCTGGGACTGTGTTACTTCACTTAACGTAATGGCTTTGAGTTCCATCAATTTACCTGCAAAGTTCATTATGTTATCTTTCAATAATTTTTTTAGTTTTAGATTTTTTATTGATGTTCTGCCTAATTAATACATAATTACTCAGTTCAATTTAAACACATCCCCCTTTCCATGCCTCTCACCCCAACCTTATTCCTGTATTCTGCCATACACGTCTTGCATCTTTCTCTCATTTTTTCACAAATTTTCCCTTTAATTTTATACTACTTCAAAATATGCATACATATCTTCTGCCCATATACCAATATTACAAAATCTGAACATAAATGGTAGGTTAATTCTCAAGCCCATTAAGGGATTCAACTTTTTTTCATTTTTAGTATTAGATTTATTTAAATTTTAGATTCTGTGATATTTGACAATAATGGATGAACAAGTAAAACTTGAATCAAGTCTTTAAGCTTCTAGTGACTCATACCTAAGAATTGTCTCATATTGAATTAAGAATGAAAATTTATGAGACTTTACCATCTGATATTTCTAAAATTTTCTTCAGTAGACATGCGGTTTTCCTAAAATTTAAATGTTTCTTAAATATTTAAGCAAGATTATTACATGTAAATCTTTCCCTCTCAAATAGATTCTGTATTTTTCTCTACAGAATGAGCCCAAGATCTGCCAAACTTGTACAATGGTAGACTATTTCTCCACTATGCTTTCTTGCTATATTCTTGAATCTGACATATGGATAAATGAATGGCTGTGGCACTTGGATATCTGCTATCTCCTTTCAGTATGAATTCTGTGATGTCTTCTAAATGGGGACTTATCAGTAAAGGACTTTTCAACACTTTTCACATGTGTAGGTTTTCTCCCCTGTAGGAATCTCTCATGTAGTCTAAGATCAGGCCTTCAAATTAAGGACTTGTCACATTCTTCACATTTGTAGGGTTTCTTTTCTGCATGAATTCTCCCATGTAGTCTAAGATGTGCCTTTTGAATAAAGGACTTGTCACATTCTTCACATTTGTAGGTTTCTACCCTGTATGAATTCTCTCATGTACTCTAAGATCAGTCCTTCGAATAAATGACTAGTCAAATTCTTCACATTTGTAGGGTTTCTCCCCTGTATGAATTCTCTCATGTCATCTAAGATGTGCCCTTTGAATAAGGGACTTGTCACATTCGTCACGTTTGTAGGGTTTCTCCCGTGTATGAATTCTGTCATGTCCTCTAAGACCTGTCCTACCACTAAAGAACTTGTCACATTCTTCACATTTGTAGCACTTCTCCCCTGTGTGAAGTCTCTCATGCAGTCTAAGATCAGGGCTTCAACTAAAGGCCTTGTCACATTCTTCACAGTTGTAGGGTTTCTGTCTAATTTGGATCACCTGATGACTTTTTATACATGGCATTAAAAAAAAATAATTTATCATGATCTTCACATTTGTAGGATTTCTCTCCATTATAAATTCTCTGACGTTGCGGGTGGTGGTGGAGAGATGGCCTAGCAGTTAAGAGCACTGACTGCTCTTGCAGAGGACCCGGGTTCGATCCCCAGCACCAAAATGGCGGCTGAGAACCGTCTTTAACTCCAGTTCCAGGGGAATCTGATGCCTTCTTCTCACCTTCACAGCATTGCATGAAACTGGTGCACAAACCTGGCTGACTATACTCTTCACTCTCTTCACATTCCAGGGTTCTTTGCTTTGCTCCAGACAGGAGACCAGAACAGGCTTACACCTAGCAAGACCTATAGACACCAGATTATTGTAATTCTCCAACATCATCTCCCTGTACAAAGCCCTCTGAGCAGAGTCTAGGCATTTCCACTCCTCCTGGGAGAAGTCAATAGATACATCCTTAAAAGTCAATGGATCCTGAAAACAAGTCATCTTTTTTCCTACTATAGTGACATTCCTTTCCAGGCAATTTTCTATAAACAGTCTTCTCTGTCTTTTGAGAAACTTCCTTTGAGCTCACTGACAATCCACTTCACCAAATCCCTTCTGCAACAGCTGCTCCATGTGGTTCTCCTGGATGGGCTGAGTCCTGTGCCAATCTAGATCTGTCTTCCTCAATCTCCTCAACCCCCATATGGCTGCCTTCATATAAGAAAGAAATATAACATAGTTGATGCTCAGTTTGCCTTGTAACTGGGGATTTTGTGCTAGCATCCACAAATGAGGGATGCCATATGTCGTTTGTTTTTCTGGGATTGTTACCTCACTTATCATAAATGTCTTCTAGTTCCATCCATTTACCTGCAAAGTTCATGATGTCATCTATTTTTAGTGCTGCATAGAACTCCATTGTGTAGATGTACCACATTTTCTGTTTCCACTCCTTGGTTAAGGAACATTTGGGTTGCTTCCAGCTTTCTGCTGTTGTGTAAAGAATGGCAATAAACATAGATTTGCATGTGTCCTTGCAATAGGATGAGTCTTGTGGGTATATACCCAAGAGTGGTATGACTGAGTTAGATGGTATTCAATCTTTTTTTTTTTTAATTAATTTTTATTGATGCTTTGTGCATTTCCTACATTTTTTCCAATTCAGTTCAGGCTTATTTCCCTTTCCCTCCCCCCCCACCCCCACCCCATCCCAGATCATGCATTCTGCCATAACTGTCCTGCATCTTTCTCTCATTTTTTTTTTTTTTTCATTTTTAGCTATAAGTGATAATCCATGAGTACAAGCATCCTTCATGCAAAACCTATCTGCAGGCTGTTGTGCCCAAACACCTACAGCCCCACCATCCAGTGGGGGGTGACAGGTTGTTTGTTCAATCAAGTTGATCAAATGAGTGTCCAGACTACATTGCTGTAGTTTCACCATTCACCCCAATCGCAGCCCTTACATTCTACCACGCCCCCTCTTCCGCAGGTTGTTCCCTAGGCTTAGAAAAGGGGCACAGGTGGATGAGAGGTAAAACAGTCCACTCTCTCTGGAGCTGTTGACTTGGACTCTGGTCAATTCTGGCTGTTTCCTTTCATGGGCTGACAGTTTGTCCAGGAATAACCTTTCGATCCTACTAATGAAGAACAAGCAATTAGATATATAGGTATTTAAGCAGCACTAATAGTTATGGTAGGTTACTTTAGCATAGACACATGTTTGGATATGTTAATCCATGAATTACAATTTTCCCCCCTGTTAAATATGACAGGGTCTTACTGTGGCTTATAACATCTCCTAACCTGTAGAGGATGTAAGCTTGTGGCATCAGCCATGGGTTATTTCTCCAAGGGGAGAGCCAATAGCCAATTAGATTTGGGATATACAGGCACATGGCTGCCTCTGCTGCACAGTATTTCCAGGCAGGTGAGGTGTAGCTGGTGCTGACGGTGGAGTCTTGCTTGACTCAGGGAGACCCATATTTGCTTTATTGGTTTAGTGGCCTTTGGTAACACTCTCTGGCATTCCAGAGGCCATCTGTACACTTGCATGTGTGGTCTCAATACATCCCTCCCATGTTAACGTCAGGTCTTCGGCAGCAGGGTCTTATTGCCTCTCCTCCTGTAGGTATCCCAACTTAGAGGCAAGGAGCCCTTACCTTTTGTGGGGCCTTGGATCCCCTGGCCAACATCCACCTGGTAGAACAATCCATTGCTGATGTCAGAGCTCCTGTATTAATATATTTTGCCTGAGTGCATAGCCCTAGGACTTTAGTATTATATTTGGTTCTGAACAGAGAGTAATCCCTTCCACAGTTCCCATGTCTAGTAGTCAATTAAAGAAAGCAGTTTTACCGGTTTTATAAGAGATCACCTCTACAATAGTTGTCTCCAATTTACAGTTGGGGAGCGACCTCATCATTGTCATATTTCTCCTTGTTCTATGGGTGGGAAGGCAAGGAATCTTTTAAGAGCTCTCCACACTGCTTTCTATAGAGGTTGAATGAATTTGCATACCCACCAGCAGTGGATGAGTGTTCCCCTTTCTCCCCAACCTCGCCGGCATTTGGTGTCCTTTGTTCTCCTAATCTTGGCCATTCTTATCCTGGTAAGGTGAAATCTTAAATTGGTTTTAATTTGCATCCCCTTAATTATTATTAATATTGAACATTTTCTGAGATGTTTCTCAGCCATCTTTGCTTCTTCCTTTGTGAATTTTCTATTCAGCTATTTACTCCATCTTTTGACAGTGTCATTGTTTTTTTCTTTGTTTATTGATCGTTTTTTTTTTTGAGTAATTGATATATTCTGGATGGTAATGCTCTATCTGATGTATCACTGGTGAAAATTTCCTCCCATTCTGCAGGTTTTCTCTTCACTTCCTTGATTGTTTCTTTTCCTGCAAGGAAAATTTTGAGTACGGAAAAATTAACCAGGAAAATTTCACAATATTAAATGTTTATGTACCAAACTCTGTTGCACCGAATTTTATAAACATAATCTTTCAGGACCTCAAGACCAGATTAACCTTAGCACACTAATAGTGGGAGATATCAATACCCACTGAGTCCATGGATAGGTCAGATGGACAAAAAATAAACAAAGAGACATTGGAACTGAACAATACAACACACCAAATGGACCTCACAGATATGTACAGAATACTCCACCCAATCACTAGAGAACATGCTTTCTACTCAGTGCCCTATGGAACATTCTCCAAAATCTACCACATACTGGGACACAAAGAAATCTCAACAAATACAAAAGGATTGAAATTATTTCATTCATTCTATCAGACCACAGTGCAGACCAAAGCTCAATATGATCACCAGGATAAACCCTACTAACTACAAGAACACATGGAGATTATACCATACAGTCATGAATGTGTGGGTCAGGGAAGAAATAAGGAATAAAATAAAAGCATTCATGGAACTAAACAAAAAAGACAATACAACAAAATAAAACCCGTGGGATATATTAAAAGCAGTCCTTAGAGTGGTTTTAATTTGCATTTCCTTAATATCATATCACTCATATAATACTGGTTAAGATTAAGAAAACAAAGCTGGGGGTGGTGGCGCACACCTTTAATCCTAGCACTTGGGAGGCAGAGGCAGGTGGATCTTTGTGAGTTCAAGGTCCAGGCGCCTGGATTCTGACAGTAGTGATTTGTCCAGTACAGCTTTGGGCTACGAGGGAGGACCTGTTCTGCAAAGAACCAAAAAGAAGATAAAAAAAAAAAAAAAATGAAAAAAAAAGAATTAAGAAAACAAAAGACACCAAATGGTGGAGAGGTTGTGGAGAAAGGGGAATACTCATTCACTGCTGTTGGGAATGTAAACCCATAGAACCACTGTGGAAAGCAGTGTGGACAACCCTTAAAAGACTCAAAATGAGCCTACTACCTGACCCAGCCATAGAACTTATGGGTATATACCCACAAGACTGATCCTACTGCAAAGATGCATGCACATTTTATTTCAGCTCTTTTCACAATGGAAAAGAGTTGGAACCAATCCAAATGTCCCTCAGACACCCGGATAACAGAATTTTGGTACATCTACACAATGGAGCTCTATGCAACAGTAAAGAAAGATGACATCATGAGATTTGCAGGTAAATGGATGAAAGTTGAAGCCATTAACCTAAGTGAAGTAACACAGTCAAAAACAAAAGCAAAAACAAACAAACAACAAAAAAGCCACAAACAGTTGGTATGGTTTCACTCATTTGTGGATGCCAGTACCAAATCCCCCAATTGAAAGCAAAGCTGAGCAATTTCATGTTATATTTCTTTCTATCTGAAATCAACTGTGATATTATAATGTGAATATCCTAATGAGCCCTAGAATTAACTTACCACGTACTTTGAGGCATGGTAGTTAATGTTCATGGGCAGAAGGTTTATATTCATATTTTAGAGTATTATAAAATTAAAACAAAAAATCTGAACCCCTGGACATAATAAAAAAATAAAAAAATATAAAAGCAGTCTCAAGAGAGAAATTTATAGCCCTCAGTGCGCACATAAAAACAACAACAAAAAAAAAACAAAAACCAGAAAGTGAACAAATAAATGATCTAACTGCAAATAAATACACTAGAGAGACAAAAACAAATGAACCCTTAACCCAAATAACAAAAATAAGAGCAGAAATCAATGAAATAGAAACAATGAAAACAATACATAGAATCAACAAATCGAAAAGCTGGTTCTTCGAAAAGATAAATAAAATAGATAGGCCTCTATCCCAGTAAACCAAAAGAAAGAAAGAGCTACTCCACCTCAATAGTATTCGTGAAGAAAAGGGAAACATCACAACCAACAAAGAAAAGATCCAGACAATCATATGGGAATACTTCAAAAACCTGTACTCCACTAAATTTGCCAACCTAAGAGAAATGGAAGAATATCGGAACTCCTGGGAACCAACAAAGTTTAATTAAGAAGAGATTGATAGTTTAAACAGACCCATAATGTTTGAGGAGATTGAAGATGAAAAAAAAAAAAAAAAAAAAAACAAAAACAAAAACAAAAAAACAACAACAACAAAAAAAAAATAACTCCCAACTAAAGAAAGCCCAGGCCCAGATGGTTTCACAACAGGATTCTAGAAAACATTTAAAGAGGTCTTACAACCATTACTACTCAAACTTTTCAGAAGGATACAAACAGAAGGACTTCTCAGAAATTCTTTCCATAAAGCCAGCATCACTCTAATATTATGCCCAGATCACAGAGACCCCCAAAAGACCACCAGGACATGTGGCTCTGCTGTAAATACAAAGAGTCTTTATTCGGGCTTGAGCTCGGGCTGCTATCCTGTCCAACACAGCAGAGAGCAGAGAGCATCCCTTGGTCTAGGGGAGATGGGTTTTTTAAAAGGGAAAAATTGCAAGCAGGGAATTTTTCCAGCCTTGGCATTTTGTTATTGATTCACAGGGACTGAGGAAGCATGATTTTTTAAACTGAGAAGTCGGCTTTGGTGTCGCCATGGGGGGAAATCTTTACTCATTGAGCACATCCTGGTGGAAGAACAAACATGTTTAACCTTCGATCTTTCTCTTTAATCTACTTTCAACAAACAGCCTTTGGTCCTTCCCTGCTAGCTATTGAGATTCTGTGTTTTTTCCTAGAATCTGAAGGTGGGGATGTATTTCCACAAACTAGAAAAATGGAGTCTAACTTATTCCCTCATAACTGATCCCTGTTTATGTTCCCCCATTCCTGTGGGTATTCTAGAGGCCAATCTTGGTCTCTTTATTTTAAGATATTTAGCCCATTTGGATGACACCACTGTATGGCTTCCTGTAAGAACAATTATTATTTATACCATTTTGTTCAAGTCAGATGTGGTCTGACTTGAGAACCATCAGTTGTATGGTTCCTAATCATTCTTTCATGAAGATCACCAGTTGGTTTAGGATGCAAGGACCTAGGGTGAGTATCAATAAAAGGATAAGCAGGGATCCTAGCAGGGTGGATATTAAGGTGGCTAGCCAGGGTGAGTGGTTGGATAAGGACTCAACCAGCCTTGGTTCTGTTCCCGTTCTATCTTTCTTTTTGCCATATCTTCCCTTAATTTTGCCATGGAATCCTTTACTATACCTGAATGATCTACGTAAAAACAGCATTCCTCTCCAATTGCTGCACATACCCCTCCATGCTGAAGGGACAGCAAGTCCAAGACTCATCTATTCTGTATCACAACTTTGGCCAGGGAGGAGAGTGATTCCTGGAGGTGGGAAATGGAAGTTTCCAACCTTTCTAGGTCTATATCTATGGCTGCTCTTAGGCTGCTTTAATGCTGATTTTGAGTTGCTAGGGACAGAATTCCAGTGATGGTTCCCACTAGGCCTAACCCTAGCAGTATACTGAGGGTGATAGCTGTTACCGGCTCTTGTTTCACCCTGCCCAAACTTGATAGTTGATATCACAGTGCAAATTCTTCCTCTGAGGAGTGGTAGATAAGTCCGGGAATTAATTGCACCAGTACACAGTATCCCCAAGAGTGGGAGAGATGGCCTAGCGGTTAAGAACACCAACAGCTCTTGCAGAGGACCGGGGTTCGATCCCCAGCACCCACATGGCGGCCAAGAACCGTCTGAAACTCCAATTCCAGGAGAACTCCAGTTCCAGGGGAATCTGACGCCCTCTTCTGACCTCCGCGGCATTGCACGACACAGGTGCACAAACCTGCATGCAGACAGTGCATTCATACACATACAGAAATAAATAAAATTAAAAAAAAAAAGAACCATAGAGGGGACAAAGATTGTGAGGCCAATAGAACAGGCCCACCAGGCATGGAGAGGGGGCATAATATATTTGTCAGCTTCTGCTATTTTCACAGTCTCATTACAGAGGCCCCTGGGTACCTTGGCAGAGGGAGCTTTAATATATATTCCCATCCGTGCTACCTGCTGGAGCGTCAAGCTTCGCCCCTGTCCTAAATTTCTTCTGCATGAGGTAACTTCTGATGACAAGGCATAATTCAGTAGTNTTATGGGGGGGTTGGGGACATTGGTGTTTCCTTTAATCGCTTTGTTTGGCCCTATGGATATGGGGGCTGAATGCTGCACTTTTAATTGGATGTTAAATATCGCTCCCCCATCGCCGGGACCCCCGTACATGTGCACACCCCATAACTTTCCCAGTTCCCATCCCGTGGCCTTTTTACCGCTGTCTGTAAACCTGATAAGAATGGGGTTACATTGTTTTTTTGCATCTTTTCTATAAGTCTCAACCATCCGGCCATGTCCATCGGCTTTTCAGGCTGACTCATCTCTAACCATTTGTATTAAATCTTTGGTAACTAGGACTGTCCAGTAAATATTCCCCATACTCACGCATTCCCAGGAGGCACAGAAATAGTCTCAGAAATAGTCTCCGGCATTGCCACACTTGTTTCTAGAGGCCGGTTCCCTGTTCCTGTGCTCAGGGCAAATGTAGAAGTATGCTTTTTTTAACTTCCAAAAGTTATAACCTACAAAGAGTTCTGCCAAGTCAAATCTCAAGTCTGGGTACCAAGTCTTTAGAGGGGTTTTTCTGGAGACTGTGGTGAGGAACTCTCAGGTGGTTATGTCCGATAATTGCCAGGTGAGATTGTAGGGCTCATGCAGGTTCTCCAGCTGGGTCCTCTCGAGGCGTTTATCATCATGATGACCAGGAGGATTATCTTCAGATTAGCTTGAATTTGAGAGGGTTGTCACTTTTTCTGACTCTCCATTCTGCTGGTCGTTCCTTCTGGCTGCTCAATGGTCAGGTAGGTTTGGCGTGGAAGTAATGTACCCAGGCAATGATTCCATCACCTTAAGGGCAGTTGGGGTGGTCAGCAGGATGATATAGGGTCCTTCTACTTAGGCGATTCCATCACCTTAAGGGCAGTTGGGGTGGTCAGCAGGATGATATAGGGTCCTTCTACTTAGGCTCGAGAGTTCTTTGGCAGAAACTTTTCACATATATCCAGTCACCTGGTTGGAGCTTGTGAGGGGCTGGCACCGGATCTGCTTCATAAAGAGCACATAATTTAGGCCAGACATGTGTATGAGCCCACTGGTTTGCTTTAACACTGGATATTAAGTCATAATCATCCAGGTCTGCCAAAGCCTCTGTCTGGAGACTGGGTATTATGGGCCTGGCATCCCATACATTATTTCAAAAGACGTCATTCCCAGTTGGTAGGGGGAGTTCCGGGCCCTATAAAGGGTGAAAGGAAGGAGCATCACCCAATCTCCACTGGTCTCTAGGGCTAACTTGGGGAGGGTCTCTTTTAGAGTTCTATTCATCCTTTCTACTTGCCCTGAACTTTGGGGCCAGTAAGCACAACGAAGTTTCAAACCTGCCCCAATGAATCTAGCTATATCTTGAATTAATTTGGATACAAAAGCTGGTCCATTATCTGATTCTATTATATGTGGGAAACCATACCTGGGTAGGATGTCTTCTAACAGTTTCTTAACCACTATTTTTTTGAGGTCTCTGATTCAGTGGTAAATGCCTCCAACCATCCTGAGAAGGTGTCCACAAACACTAGCAGGTACTTCTAACCATATTTTCCTGGTTTGACTTCTGTAAAACCAATCTCCCAATAGGCCCCTGGTAGCTTACCTTGCATGTGGAAGCCTGGTTGTTAGTCAGTTGGCAGGCTTTACATTTTAAGACTATGTCCTGAGGAGTGCTATGCATGTTCTTGAACATTATCCTGGACTGTCAAATCATGTCAATCATTTGTCTGGTGCCCATGTAGGTCGTTCAGTGGATCCTGGTAAGAATGGACCTTACCAAAGAGTTAGGCAGGATGAGCTTACCTTTGGCTGATTGCCACCAACCCTCCACGCATTGACTCATAGGTTGGTTCTCTGCCCACTTGCAGACTTCTGAGTAGACCAGATAAGTAATGATTCAGTGTCTCCGGTAAGGTGATAGGCAATTCTGAGAAGGTAGCTTCTTGCAGGGCCACCTTTTTGGCCATTTTGCCTGCTAGATTATTAGCCTTGGCTATTGGTGAGTGCCTTTCTGGTGCCCTGGGCAATGGAGGATGGCTATCTTCCGGGGAAGCCAGAGGGCTCTCAGCAGCCGAACTATTTCTTCTTTTTCTTTATTGGATTTTCCCTCTGCTGTCAGTATCCTTATTTCCTGGTAGATAGCCCCATGTATGTGAGCAGTAGCAAAAGCGAACCTGCTGTCTGTGTTGATATTGATGACCCATCCCTTGCTTATCATCAGGGGTTGTGTTAAAGTGACCAGTTCTGCCTTTTGGGCTGAGGTACCTGGGGGAGTGGCTAGACCCAGATTACCTCAGTTTCAGTGATCACCCCTGTTCCTGCTCTCCTGAGGCCATTTTGGAAGAAACTTCTCCTGTCTGTATACCAGGTCAAGTCAGCCCTCGGCAAGGGTGTGTCCATTAAGTCAGGCCGAGTTCCGTGCACCTGAGCTAAGATCTCCCAACAATGATGAATCGGCTGATTCGGGTCAGGATCAGGCGGAAAAGTAGCAGGGTTCAGGGATACTGGGGGTTGAAAGGTGACCCAGTCAGGGTTGATTAATAGGGCCTGATAGTGGGTGATGCGAGCATTACTGAGTCATCAATCCTGGAGTTGCTCAAGGACTCCTTCAATAGTGTGTGGGGTCGTTACTAGCAGGTTCTGGCCAAAAGTCAGTTTATCAGCATCCTTTACCAGTAAAGCTGTGGCCACAATGATGCGTAGGCATGGTGGCCATCCTGTGGCTACTGGTCAAGTTTCTTTGACAGATAAGCCACTGGTCACTTCTAGGGCCCCAGAATCTGAGTCAATACCCCTTTTGCCACTCCTTTGCTCTCATCCACTTACAGGTGGAATGGCTTGGTAATGTCTCGCAGCCCAAATGCAGGGGCAGGAAACAGGGTTTGCTTTATTCTTTTAAAAGTCTGCTGTTGTTCCTATGTCCAAATAAACCCATTTTTTGTTTCTCTGGTGGCCTCGTATGGTGGCCTAGCCATCTCAGGAAAACCTGGAATCCATAATCTGCAGAATCCTGCTGAATCTAGAAACTCCCTCACCTGGCACGGGTTTTTCAGGGTGAGGATCTGGAGGACAGTTTCCTTTCTTGCTGGTGATAACTACTGCTGTCTGTCCCTCAGGACATACCTGAGGTATGTCACCTCCATTTTCCAGAGTTGGGCTTTCTTTACTGAGGCCCTGTATCCTAACCTTCCTAATGTTTACAAGAGTCTCTGGGTTCCCTGTTGGCACTGTTCCTTAGATTTGGCCACTACCAAAAGAGCATCCACATACTGGAGGAGAGTAACATTAGGGTTACTGAACCAGTACTCACCCAACAGGGCCTCATCAAAAATAGTGGGGGAGTTTTTAAATCCCTGCAGCAAGCGAGTCCAGGTGAGTTGTCCTTTTCGGCCCTCAACAGGGCCATACCATTCAAAGGCGAAGCAGGCCTGGAGCCCTGGAGCTAGGGGTAAACTGAAGAACGTGTCCTTCAAATCTAGCACAGAATACCATTTCTGATTTGGAGGTAATGAGCTGAGACATGTTGTACTGGTGGACCCTGACTGGGTCTGCCCCTGGTTTGATTTCGATGAATACTGGGGGCCAGTGTTGGGCTAGACCCATGCCACCAGCTTCTGCCCAGGCTTGGGGAAAATCTTTTAGCCAGGCTTCCATGCATTGCTCGGGAACAGCCAGAGACTCATAGAACCATTATTCAACCTCATGCCATGTTCAGAGTTAAGACTTGAATTGGGCTGCCTTCCTTGTCTAAGAGGTGTGATCCCTATTAATCAAAATGAATTTGAGCTCTCATTTTGGCCAGTAAGTCTCTTCCTAGCAGAGGGTATGGGCACTCAGGAATGACCATGAATGAGTGGGTTACCAAGCCCATTCCCAGGTTAATGGTTCTTTGGGTAGTCCATGAATATTGCTTAATGCCTGGGTCCCCTTGGACCCAGGATTTCTTTTGAGAGTTTGACCCGTCTGAATTTAGGAGCACCAAGTGCTGAGTCCCAGTATCAACTTGGAAATCCAGGGGCTTTCCCCCCACCTTTAAGGAATATGTGTAAGAATGGATTTTAAGGGTGTGGGATAATGGTGGAAGGAATATAAAATTGGATCATACTGAGTTTATCGATATAAGCCCACTGAGTAGAGATTCTAGGTTTAACATGGAAGCTCGAGCAGTTCATTATCTGATTCTATTATATGTGGGAAACCATACCTGGGTAGGATGTCTTCTAACAGTTTCTTAATCACTATATTTGAGGTCTCTGATTTAGTGACAAATGCCTCCATCCATCCTGAGAAGGTGTCCACAAACACTAGCAGGTACTTCTAACCATATTTTCCTGGTTTGACTTCTGTAAAATCAATCTCCCAATAGGCCCCTGGTAGCTTACCTTGCATGTGGAAGCCTGGTTGTTAGTCAGTTGGCAGGCTTTACATTTTAAGACTATGTCCTGAGGAGTGCTATGCATGTCCTTGAACATTATCCCGGACTGTCAAATCATGTCTGGTTTGGGTTGTTGGAGTTTTCCATTGACCTTAATCATAGGACATTGTAGCACCAGAAGGCACCCTACAGCATCTCCTGCCTTCCAGACATAATCTTCCTTACCCCCATTGTGGATAAAAATTCCAATTTCCCCCTGATAGTCTGGATCAATCACTCCTCCTACTACTGTTATTCCTTCCTTAGCCTGTTGGCTTAAAGGCAGTAGAAGCCCAAAGTGGCCAGGGGGAAGTCTTAGCTTCCAGTTCAATGGAACGTTTGCTGTATCTCCTGGCAAAAGCACTCCCCCCATTGGAGCCAAAAC
>VZQC01005228.1:3398937-3412112 GCA_009823505.1 Rhizomys pruinosus
GACACTTCTGACAGAGGTTTAACATCCATAAATTACTCAAAAAACAAAGGACCAAGGAAACAGATGACCCAATTAAAAGATGGGCTAAAGATCTGAACAGACTTCTCAAGAAAAGAAGTAAAGATGGCTGAAAAACATCTTAAAAAGTGTTCGACACCATTAGTAATTAAGGAAATGCAAATTAAAACCACTTTAAGAAGTCAACTTCCACATGAAGAATATTGAGAAAGACCGAGAAAGAGATGAAAAGCGTGTTTGGCAGAATGCATGAGCTCTGGTGGGGTGGGGGGATGCGGGGAGATACAGGTCTAGATTTGATAAAAAAATTAAAATAAATTTAAAAAAAAAGAATTCTCCATGCTGCTTTCCATAGGAGTTGCAGGAGTTTACATTCCCACCAGCAGTGGATGAGTGTTCCCCTTTCCCCACAACCTCTCCAGCACTTGGTATCATTTGTTTTCTTGATCCTAGCCAGTCTTATTGGAGTAAGATGATATCTTAAAGTGGTTTTGATTTGCATTTCGTTAATGATTAGTGATGTTGAACACTTTTTAAAAATTTTTTATTTATTTTTGTATGTGTATGAATGTACTGTCTGTATGTAGGTTTGTGCACCCATGTCGTGCAATGCCACGGAGGTCAGAAGAGGGTCTTGGATTCCCTTGGAACTGGAGTTCTCCTGGAATTGAAGTACAGACAGGTCTCAGCAACCATGTGGTTGCTTGGGATCGAACCCGGGTCCTCTGCAAGAGCAGTTGTTGCTCTTAACTGCTAGGCTATCTCTCCAACCCCGTTGAACACTTCTTAAGGTGTTTCTCAGCCATCTCTAATTCCTCACTTATGAAGTCTCTGTCCAGCTCTTTGCTCCATCTATTGAGTGGGTCATTTGTTTTCTTTCTTCTTTGTTTTTTGAGTAGTTTATATATTCTGGAAATCAATGCTTTTTTAGGTGTTTCTGCAGTGAAGGTTTCCTCCCACTCTGTAGGATTTCTCTTCACTTCCTTGATTGTTTCTTTTGATGTACAGAAGCTTTTGAGTTTAATGAGATTCCGTTTGTCAATTGTCCACCTTAATTCTTGCGCAGCTGCTGTCTGATTTAGGAAGTCTTTTCCTATGCCTACGTCTTGTAGTCTGCTGCCCACTTTTATTCTATCACCTTCAGAGTTTGGGGTTTCACGTTGAGGTCTTTGATCCATCTGGAGTTGACTTTTGTACAGAGCAAGAGGTAGGGATTTAATTTAATTCTTCTACAAGTGGTGATCCAGTTTTGCCAACACCACTTGCTGAAGATGCAGTCTTTTCTCGATTGTGTCTTCTTGGCCCCCTTGTCAAATATGAGGTGGCTGAAATTGAATGTGCTCAGGTTTGGATCTTCGGTTTTGTTCCATTGGTCACAGGTCTGTTTCTGTGCCAGTACCAGGCTGTTTTTATGACTATAGCCCTGTACTATAGTTTGAAGTCTGGTAAAGAGATCCCCCCTGTGTAGCTCTTTTCAGTTAGGGTTATTTTGGCTATTGGGGGTCTTTTGTTTTTCCAAATGAATTTAAGGACTTTTTTCCCAAGCCTCTGAAGAAACTCGGGGATTTGGATTGGGATTGTGTCAAATCTATACAAGAGTTTTGGTAGAATGCACATTTTTACAATGTTAATTTTCCCAATCCGAGAGCATGGGAGGTTTTTCCATCTTCTGATGTCTTCTTCAATTTTTTTCTTTAAGGGTTTAAATTTTTTTGTTGTAGAGATCTTTGGTGTCTTTGGCTAGGTTTGTTCCTAGGTATTTTTTTTTGTTTTTGTTTTTGAGGCTATTGTGAGTGGGAAGGTCTCCTTGAATTCTTTTTTCCAGGTTCTTGTTCTTGGTGTAAAGAAAGGCCATTGATTTTTTTTAGGTTAATTTTGTATCCTGCCACTTTGCAGAAGCTGATAATCATTTCTAGGAGATTTCTGGTGGAGTTTTTAGCATCCCTTAAGTAAACAATCATATCATCAGCACATAGGGATAGATTGACTTCCTGTTTTCCAATTAGTACTCCTTTAATTTCCTTTTCTTGCCTTATTGCTCTAGCAAGTGTTTCAAGCACTATATTGAAGAGGAGTGGTGACAGGGGCAGCCCTCCCAAGTTGCTACCTTTAAAGGGAATGTTTCTGTCATTTCCCCATTTAGGGTGATATTGGCTGTGGGTTTCCTCTATATGGCTTTGATTACTTTGAGGAATGATCCCTCCAATCCAATTCCCTCTAGGACTTTAAGCATGAAGGGATGCTGAATTTTGTCAAAGGCTTTTTCAGCATCAATTGAGATGATGGTGTGTTTTTTGTCTTTCATTCCATATATGTGTTTGAGGATATTTATTGATTTTCGTATGTTGAATCATCCCTGCATCTCTGGTATGAATCCAACTTGGTCATGATGGATGATCTTGATGTGGGTTTGTATGCGATTTGCCAGTATCCTGTTTAGAATTTTGGCATCTGTGTTCATTAGGGAGATGGGTCTATAATTCTCCTTTTTAGTTGTATCTTTGCCTGGTTTTGTTAATAGAGTGATGATGGCTTCACAGAAGGAATTTGGGAGAATTCCCTCTGTTTTTATCCTTCTAAATGGTTTCAGTAATAATCATTGTAGGTCTTTTTGAAATGTTTTATAGAATTCTGCCGTGAAGCCATCTGGGTCTGGGCTGTTTTTAGTGGGGAGGTTTCTTATTACATCTTCAATTTCTTCATGTATTATGGATCTGTTTAAGCTGTCAATCTCTTCTTCGTTGAGCATTGGTGATTCCCAGGATTTCTGATACGCATCCATTTCTTCTAGGTTTTCAAACTTGGTAGAGTATAGGTTTTTGAAGTATTCCCATCTGATTTTCTGGATCTTTTCCTTGTCTGTTGTGATATTTCCATTTTCATCATGGATTGTGTTGATTTGGAGTTGTTCCTTCTTTCTTTTGGTTAACTGGGCTAGAGGACTGTCTATCTTGTTTATTCTTTCAAAGAACCAACTTTTGGTTTCATTGATTTTTTGTATTGTTTTCTTTGTTTCTATTTCATTGATTTCTGCTCTGATTTTTGTTATTTCTTCCTGTCTGTTGCGTTTAGGGTTCATCTGTTGTTGCCTCTCAATTGCTTTTTGCTGCAGTGTTAGATAATTCACTTGTGCTCTTTCTGTTTTTCTAATGTAGGTTCCCAGGGGTATAAACTTTCCTATTAGGACTGCTTTTAAGGTATCCCATAGGTTTTGTTGTGTTGTATTGTCATTGTCTTTCAGTTCCAGGAATGTTTTTATTTCTTTATGTCTTCCTTGACTCATTCATTATTCAAGAGTGTATTGTTTAGTCTCCATGTGTTCTTGTAGGCAGTAGGGCTTATCCTGGTGTTGATGCTGAGCTTTATTGCACTCTGGTCTGAAAGAATGCATGAAATTATTTCAATATTTTTTATTTGTGGAGGTTTCTTCTGTGTCCCAGTATGTGGCCGATTTTGGAGAATGTTCCGTGGGGTGCTAAGTAGAAAATTTATTCTCTATTATTAGGGTGGAATATTCAGTAGAGGTCTACAAGGTCCATTTGTTGTATCATATTCAGTTCAGATATCTCTCTGTTTATTCTTTTTCCTGTTGACCTGTCCAAAGGACTCAGTGAGGTACTGAAGTCCACTACTATGAGTGTACTGAGGTTAGTGTGTGACTTATAGTCCTGGAAAATTGTCTTTATAAAGTTTGGTGCACCAGAGTTTGGGACATATATATTCATAATTGTGAAATCTTCTTGGGGAATTGTTCCATTGATTAAAATGTAATGGCCTTCTCTGTCTCTACTGATTTCTTTTACTTTGAAGTCAATTTGTCTGATATTAAAATAGCAACATCTGCTTTCTTTTTGGTACCATTTGCTTGGAATATTTTTTTCCATCCTTACATTTTAAGGTGTTGCCTGTCCTTGAAGGTAAGACATGTTTCTTATAGACAGCATATCGATGCATTCTGTTTCCTAATCCAATCTCCCAGTCTATGTGTTTTGATTGAGGAATTTAGTCCATTAATATTTAAGGTTATGACTTTAGGTTTGTGTTGCTTCCTTTTGCCTTCTTATCCATTTGAGGTTTTGGTTTAGCTACTTCTGCAGTGATGCTTTTATTGATTTCCCTTTCTAAGTGCCTGGGGATGGTTTCTCCTTTCTTCTGTTCTTTGAATTGCTTTAAGTATTCTCTGAAGGGTTGGTTTTCTGGACATGTATTCTTTCATCTTGGTTTTGTCATGGAAGGTTTTTCTCTCTCCTTCAACTATAAGTGATATTTTTGCTGGGTATAGTAACCTGGGTTGGCATCTATTATCCTTTAACCCTGGAAATGCTTTGCTCCACGTTCTTCTTCCTTTCATAGTTTGCATAGAGAAGTCAGTTGCAATTCTGATAGGTTTCCCCTTATAGGTCACTTGTTTTTCTCTTGTGGCTTTAAGAATTTTGTCTTTGTTTTGGGTATCTAGCATTTTATCTATTATGTGGTGTGGAGAGTTTCTTTTCTGATCTTGTCTGTTTGGAGTTCTGTGTGCTTCTTGTATTTGTATTGGTTTGTCATTTTTTAGTTTGGGGAAGTTTTCATCTATTATTCTGTTGAAGATCCGATCAATTCCATTCTCTTGGGATTCTTCTCCTTCCTCTATTCCTATGATGCAGAGGTTTGAACCTTTCATAGTATCCCACAGTTCCTGGTTGTTCCACTCTTGTGCATTTTTAAATTTTTCATAACCTTTCCTTGAGGTTTTTAGTTGTTCTGTGTTATCTTCCAGGTCTGATATTCTTTGTTCTCCTTCCTCCATTCTGCTTCTGAGCCTTTTTCCATTCCTTTCCTCTTGATTAGATGAGTGTTTGATTTCCTTTTTCATTTACTCTTCTGATTTCTTTAGTATTTCTGCTTCCTTTTAGAGCTTCTCAATCTCTTCCTGTAACTCTTTGCTTTGCTGGTTGGTTTCCTTATCTTTTTCAGCATGTGATCTTTTCAGTGTTTCTACTTCCTTCCAGAGTTTGTCATTCTCTCTCTCTCTAGTTCCTTCTTGAGTTATTCATTCTCTTTTCTTAATTATTTGATTTGCTCTTTATGGTCTTTTAGTTCTTTAAGTATGTTCATAAATGTGTTTCTGATATCTGTGTCCTTGGTCATCCCCAGGTTGATCCCACCGTAGGAATCTTCCATAGGTTTGGTAGAGCTTGGTGGGGGATTATTCTGCCCCTTTCCCGTGTTGTCTCTTCTTTGTGTTCCTGGCATATGAGCTTCTCCTTGCCTGTATTCCAATGTGAGTCCTAAATGCCTCTTCACTGTGTCGAAGGCTTGTTTTGCTTGCCTCCTTCAGATTGCCTTCATAGTTAGTGGGGGGGTGGGGGGGAGGGAGTGTGCTCCTTAGCCTTTGCCCCAGTACCTGTGCTTCAGATGGTCTTGGGAGATCTAAGATCTCTCAAGTCTCACACAACCCTACGTTTTATACTGGCTGGGAGGATAACTCTGCCCCTACAACCACAAAAGCCAATTAAGCAAAAGACAACTAAATTAAATCAAACAACATTCAGCCTTGCTGAAGCACCCAGCTGTTACCTACCTTCCTGCACTTCAGCTAGTCTTGGGAGATCTCCAGTTTTTATGTATTTTAAGAAGTTAAGATGTATTAGTTGTATATCTTTTTTGAATATCTGGTAGAATTCTTCTGTAATTCTATCTGGGAGTGGGTTTCTTTTATTCAGGAGGTTTTGTATTACTGTATCAATTTCCTTATTTGTTATAAGTTGGCTTGGGAACCTCCTGAGAAATACACACATGGTGTCTGAACATTAGTGTGTGGTATTTACCTGGGGCTGCAAGGCAAGTAGTACCGTGCCAGACAGGAGAGACCTACCTTCGAGTAAGTGGTTGGTCATAGTAGTCCAAGGGACTCTAAAAATAGCATAGGCTATTGCCAGAGTCCTTGGATATCTCCCAAAACTAGAACGTAACACTCAGCTGGTTAAGACAGTGCATAATTCAGACACAGGAATTGCAACAATGGAGCTGTAAATGACCTGGAAGGCTTTTCCTGTAAGGCTAGCTCTCATAGTATGAAATCTAATAAGAAAGAAAATCAACTGATGCTCTAACCCAGCCCTAAAGTTTAATAACCATATTTACTGGCATAGAAAACTACCTCAATTGGGACAATAGTGGCTGTTACCTGGGGGGAGGAGGTAATCAACAGCTATGTAATTGGACTTAAAGCCTTCACAATGGGAGTGAATTCATAGGTAGCACACTAAATGTAGCCAAATACACATGGCTAGAGTGGTCATAGATCCTAGAGAAAACCTTATCTGTGGCATATCTCTAGACAAATGAAATTTCTTTCCATATCCTAACAATAGATCCTTATATTTACAGACATGTATGCCATACACCACTCATCAAAGCTTTTCTTGCAACAGATGGAGGCTATTGCAGAGGTCCACAACTGGACACAAATACAGAATATTACATCTGAGCGATTCCCACCCCTAGGTGACATATCTACAGTGGAACCACTACACCCATGTGTCACCAAATGTAGCAAAACAGGTGGTCAGAAGAATACTAGTGCATCATTCAGCTCTCACTAGTGAAGGCTCCTTACACAATAGAGCATGATACACACGGAGGACCCTGACTGGCTAAGTTTTAGAGAATAAAGACTGCAAATGTGTTTCCTTTTAAACATCTATATTAAACCTCACCCACTCATGCCTCAGGGACTTTTTCAGAAGAGGGAACAGAAAGATGATAAGTGCCAGATTTGGTTCCTGTGCATAAGGAAACAGAGCCATTCAGGCCACTGGAAGCTTGCTCTTTTGTACATGTGGCAAAGGTGATGCTGAGCACAAGACCCATGCCAAGTCAATCATACTAGGGTCCATAGTGGTCTCAAGGAATTGGGCAATAGCCAGGGCCTAGCATGAAAACTCTTGGAAACTGATTACTATTAGGTAAGGAAGAGTAGACCTTCCTTAAGATCTACACGTTGGTGAATAGACTCCACTGGATGAATTTCATTGAAGGACATCTGGGTAAATTGTTTGGCCAGATGGGACCTAACATGTATGGCATAGAATGTGAGGCTCATTGTGTGGGAAGGTCGGGGCATGGAGGGGGAGTGTATGTAAATTTGTTAAAGAACTTTTGTATAAAATGTACAAAAGCTCAGTAGAAAATATTTTAAAAGATTTGAGTTGGACAACTGGAAAATGTACAAAGAACAAGAAGCAGCAGAGTGCTTATATATAAAAAACAAACAAACAAAAACAAACAAACAAAAAACCCCTTCTACTTCCCAAGGATCAGGGATCATTGTAGAAGAGGAGGCAGAGAGATTGTAAGAGGCAGAATTGGTGGATGACCAAAAGAAAATAGATTTTTCCTGAACAGTTGGTCATTTACTCATATGAACTAAAATAAATCATGATCACATGCTCAAGTCTCATGCAAACACAAACCAGACAAACCCTGAATACACATGGGAAAGTGGGGAAGAATTCTCAGCTCAAACCAGGGAACTTTTTGCTACTGATGTCTGCTGGGAGAGAGAGAGACAGTTTTGTACCAGGATGGGACTCTAGGATAGATTAACCAGCCTCCATTAGATAGACCAGGAAATTTCTGGACAGAAATTAAATTTTCTAGGCCTATCTCTCAGCCTAAATATATAAAGATAGAGTATAGATAGATATATATAGATATATATAATATATATTTGCATATAATATTTTTGTCTTTTTTGTCCATCTGTTTACTTTCTTCCTCTTCTTTTGTTTCCTTGATTTTTCATAACTAGAGATTTGAAAAAGTTTTCTCATTTACTTGCTTACAAGCTACATCTATTTTTTTACAAAATTATACTTGTTGAACTAGCACTTATAAAATATAGATTTTTCTATTTGATTTATTATTCAAATCATATTTCATAGCATTTGCTATGTTTCAGTACCTACTAACGTTATTTCATACATGGTTGGTGCTCATCAAGTATTCATATTAAATCCATTATTCTGTCCTCCATCTCCTAATAACAAATCAAAAGCGAGTCTTCTTTACATGACATCTTATCTAAAAAAAAGTAAGCCTTCATTTATTAACTCCACAAATTTCTAAATGAATAACTTTTGTCAAGTTACTTGAGTGAGTCTTAGTTTTATCATTCTCAAATACAAACAATGGTGGTTTGGCATGAGAATTAAGTGAAATAACAGAAAGAAATATCTGAGGCATAACCGGTGATCAGTTAATATCAGTTTCATTTTTCCCAACCTCAGGGATGAGAATGAAAATATATTTTTCCTATAATCTATCTATAGTATTTTAGTACTGTGAATTGGACATTTTCAACTTTGATATTTTCCTCTTTTTTCCCCTTTTTCCCTTGTGCCACACAGAAACATCATTCATTCTTTAATTACTAGGCACCTAACTTGTGTTAGTTTTCTCTGTGTACTTTCATTGTTTTCCAGTTATAGAATAATTGTAACTATTAAAGACAAATTCAAATTTGCATGCGTTGATTAGAAATAATTTTCATGAATTGAAGACATTTACCAGTAAGTTCAAGTAATCTTTGATGGTTATCCTACATGGGGTGGTGGTTTCTGTGCACAAACCATGGAAGGTTAACTTGGCTTGCTGCCATACTAATGAGAGAATGCAAGAGCAAGGAAGCCCAATCACAGGAGCATTTTTCAATACCATTTTAATCCTTTTTATATAGCACTGCCAGCATGTAATTGGCTAATGATAACCATGCCCATAGTCAAAGTTGACATGTGTGGAATAACAATAGTTATTAAAAATTTAGCATTCACAGTAAATTAAATTTCGTGGGATCAAATGAGAGTGGTTATGAACCTCAGAAAGTAGTAGATGTTATGAGAACATCTGGTTTTGACTGTCTAAATTTCATTCATTATACCAATTATTATTCACAGACAACTAATGAAAATGAAATTGAGAGAAAAGACAAAATATTGTGCTACATACGTTATAATTCTTTTAAATTATATTAAGGCACATACACGCTTATATTTTTAGTTGAATAAATGAATTTTATATTCATTTTATAGGGAAACAGTCATCTCAGACTAAAAGTTTACATCTAAGATTGTGAAACATTGCTTTTAGAGACACAGAGAGATCTGAATTGCAGAAATAACTTAATATTATATTATGTGCTCTTGCTATTTTTGTCCTAGTAACAAATCCAAGAAGTGATAAAAATGTCAAATGGATTGATATGAAACAAAATTAAGGAACTATTTTTGGTAGATTGTGAGGCTAGTTTTTCAAATGAAGAGATTCACATCTCATTATTTCAAACGATGTTTCGATATACTAATATTATGGAATTTCAGATGATACTCAGCATGTGCTACTAAATATAGTTAAATTGGAAGATCATCACTGTTAGTTGAAAAGGCATGTGGCCCAACATTTACAGGTACAAATATCCCTAATATTGCTGAGCTCTTCCTAATCCATCAACTAATTTATGTCTCTCATTTATAACCACATATTTATGAATGTTTTTATGTAAACAATAAATTTACCCATAATCTCCAAAAATGCAATAAGTAAACAGAATTTTCCATGTTACTAGCCAAAGTGGAATGTAAGTTGTCTCCCATCAGAATATAAGAACTATTGAAGATTCCAGTTCAAGGAATATGCTCTATTAAAAATGCTATAAATTCTAGAATGAAATGCTAGATGATCATGAAAAGTTAGATCCAGAACTTGACCCTTATTTAATTACTGCTTTCCAAAGACCTCATCATTGATTCTTTTCTAAACATGTAATACTATATAATAAATAGAGAACTGTCTGAGGCTCCAATTCCAAGAGAACTCCAGTTCCAGGGGAATCCAAGACCCTCTTCTGACCTCCGTGGCGTTGCACGACACGGGTGCACAGACTTGCATGCAGACAGTACATTCATGCACATACAGAAATAAATAAAATTAATAAAAAAATCTTAAAAAAATAGTATTTATATTAATTGAAACTCAGTGACCACTTTAGCTACTTAAGTATATACTACACGTAAATATTTACCAAGGACAGAAGATAATTCACTGTATATGTCAATATTGTCCCTTTTGTAAATTAAAATCATTAAGGAAAATTCTCTGATAATGAAAAAAATTAGTTCCCAATAACCACATCATAACAACTTTTGATTTTTTATGTTATCATATAATCCTTGTTCATATATGTAAATATATATTTATGATTTAAATAATTTGTAATATAATTATACATTATAAAGACAATAATCTATAAAAACTTATTTGCTCTAATGTAATTTTCATAAATAAAATGTCATAGTATTTTATTTTCTTAATTTATCACAATTTTGTTCAATATAAAATTTGTGAATAATCACTTATTTAATTACAAGTATAATATTTCTAGTTGTTTTCCCTAACACAAGGAATATATCTATTTATATATAGAATATTATAATATATGTATGTCATTAGTAAATATCCAACCCTGTCAGCTTTCTAGTAGTATACAATGAAGGAGAAGAACTTTAACGAAGGACATCAGAGACATTATAAAGATAATATTTTAAGTACTTGACACACAATTAGCTATCTGTCCCCAAAAGTTAAAATTTAAATAAGTAATTTAGTATTGGCAATTCTACTTTTTTCTACTTTAGTTCTCTTTTATTTGAAGCAACACAACAAATTTAACAGGACCAGACAATGGTTGTATTGTAATATCATGTGTTGTGATTATCAAGATGACTTTGAATATATTTTTATTTTTTTATCATTTTTGTGTATTCGAGACAAGTCCCCCTGCGGCCCCAGTTATCCTGGAACTCACTATGTAGACCAGGCTGTCCTTGAACTCACGTAGATCTGGCTGCCTGTGTCTCCTGAGTGCTGGGATTAAAGGCATGAGCTAGCACGCCTGGCTAATTCTGAATATATATATATATATATACATATATATATATGCATATATACATATATATAATATATATATGTTGTTACTGTACTTTTTATTTCATTTTTTAACAATAAGTAATAACTTTAACAATAAGTAATAAGCATCCTTCATGTAAAACCAATTCGCAAGCAGCTATGCCCAAACCCACAGTCCAAGGCTCCCACCATACAGCTGGAGGGGCTTGTATGTACGATCATGTTTATCAAATAAGTGTCCAGTCTATATTGCTGTAGTTTCACCATTCACCCCAATCACAGCCCTTAGATTCTACCATGCCCCCTCTTCCACAATAAAAATGACTATATTTAGAATTTTGGGATCTGTGTTCTGTATATCCCAAATCTAATTGGCTATTAGCTCTCTCCTTGGAGGAATAACCCATGGCTGATGCCACAAGCTTACATCCTCTAACGGTTAGGAGATGTTATAAACCACACGAAGACCCTGTCATACTTAACAGAAGAAAATGTAATTCATGGATTAACATACCATCCAAACATCTGTGTCTATACCAAAGTAACCTACCATAACAATTAGTACTGTTTAAATACCTATATATCTAATTGCGTGTGCTTCATTAGTAGGATCGAAAGGCTATATATTATACTGTTTAAATACCTATATATCTAATTGCATGTGCTTCATTAGTAGGATCGAAAGGTTATGCCTGGACAAGCTGGCAGCCCATGAAAGAAAACAGCCAGAATTGACTAGAGACCAAGACAACAGCTCCAGAGAAAGTAGACTGTTTTGCTTCTCATCCACCTGTGCCCCTTTTCTAAGCCTAGGGAACAATCTGCGGAAGAGGGGGCGCGGTAGAATGTAAGGGCTGCGATTGGGGTGAATGGTGAAACTACAACAATATAGACTGGACACTCATTTGATCAACTTGATTGAACATACAAGCCCCCCCTGCTGGATGGTGGGACCCATGAGCTGTGTGGGTTTGGGCACAACTGCTCGCAAATTGGTTTTACATGAAGGAGGCTTGTACTCACAAATTATCACTTAATGTTTAAAAAAATGAAAACAAAACAAAACAAAAAAAAATAGAGAAAGATGCAGAAAAGTTACGGCAGAATGCATGATCTGGGATGGGTAGGGGTGGGGTGGGGGGAAGGGAAGGGGATATATGCCTGAACTGAGTTGGAAAATGATGTATGAAATACACAAAGCATCAATAAAAATAAAAAAATGAAAAAAGAAAGTAATATATTTAATAAAGACCGTTTTGTTAAAGTAAAAAAAAAAAAGGATTACATAAGGATAAATTATGAATGGTTGTAGCATGTATCAATAAAGCAAGAAAATATTATTTTACAAAATATTTTAACTGTTAAAAATGCCTATATTAAACAACATTGGTTAAAAGGTTTTAATAAAAACAGTAATACATTTATGTTAATTGGAAATATAAATTGTCCACATTTGTTTTACTTAAAATTTGTAAAACAATAACTTTGGGATTAACGTATACAACTGTTCTCTATAATTTTTGTATTATACAGTATCATCTTATAACATTCTCTTTTACCTGTAGGATGATATAACTTAAAGAATTAAGTTTGCTTCCCAAATTAACAACATACAGTCACCCAAAACAGCTTGGGTAAATGTAATGAAATTTACACCTTGATTCCTGCCTATAGGTATTTGTACTACAACTGCCTTTTTGAGACTCATGGGTCAAAAAATAAAATAAAAACCTAAAATAAAAAAGGGGGCATACAGTTATATATTAAACCTTTTTTGTCATTTTTTTTCAATTTAAATCTTAAAACTAATTATTGGAAAATACTTTTATGTTACCACAAGTCAGAACTTCACCAACTTATTGGCTGTGAAAGAAAAGACACAGCTTTGCATTGTGCAGGATGTACCAAGAAATACCAGCAAAGAAGTTGGCCCATCTAAACATTAAAAGGAAAAAAAAAGCCTCAGACTGCTACAGGCATCAGACATCTCTGTGGATCCTACTGTTTATAATGAGTCCTAATGAATCTTTTTGTTAACTGATGCTTTGTGTATTTCATTCATTATTTTCCAATTCAGTTCAGTCATGTTTCCATTTCCCTTCTCTCCACCCCACTCCATCCCAGATCATGCATTCTGCCATAACTGTCCTGCATCTTTCTCTCAGTTTTTTTTTCATTTTTTAACAATAAGTAATAATTTATGAGTACAA